>WYDF02261938.1:0-33183 GCA_009867245.2 Adranes taylori
ATATATATTAAAAAAGTTGGATTTAATTTTGTTAAATTATTCTTAAAAATAAATGTTTTGTTGTTTAGTTGTGTTTGACATATATTTGTACTACCCCTAAATAATAACATAACCTATAGTAAGTAAATTTTAATTTTGTTTACATTTTTTAAAATAATACTAATACCGGTACTAAGAGCGAAAATACCGAAATACCGGTATCGAAAATTTTTAACGGTACCCTAATTATTATTGCATTCTCTATTAGACATAGTTTCGAATATGAGATTTATTTTCCTCTGAAAAAATTAGGATATTTATTTTCGATTCGTTACAATTTAGTACGTAATAGATAAAACGTAATTGAAAAATAAAATTTGTATTACAGATTTGAAGAATTAAATTGTATTTTAACCCATCAAGAAATAAAATACTTGATTACTTTTCAAGATAGTCCCCTTTACACGCTCTACATTTTTTCATCCGAATAAACCAATCATCAAAGCATTTCTACTCAGAAGATGAGCACATTTGAAATCTCATTTTGAAACGCTTCTACTGCATCTTCTGCAGATGAAAATCGTTTGCCACGAAGGGGATTTTTATTTTTGGGATAGCAAAGAAGTCGTTAGGACTTCGATCAGGACTATATGGAGAATGAGACAACAATTCTACCCTTTGACTGCTCAAATAGTTTACTGTTTGTTGTGATGTATGGGAACTGGCATTGTCATGGTGTAGAATGATGCGTTGCGTCCTATTTGTTTTTCGCAATTCGCAATACTTTCTTGACTCAATTTGAGCCGAAATATTGGCCTAGATCATTCCTAGACTTGTTGTTGCGAAGAAAACAAATTTGTTACAATGTTCAATAAAACTATTGAAGAATATTATATACTATACTCTATAAATTCAAAATTTACAATCAATATTTGAAAAAGCGATAAAAACAATATCTTCTTACATTATAAGTAAAAACATCTCTTGCAGTAAATAAATTTAATATAGAGAAAATTCATTACTAAAATAATCGATTCTAGTTTCTAGAATTACTGATTTTTTATAATTGTTCATAATAAAAACTATTATGGTCGAAGTAATAAAATTAAGTTTAAATAAGAAAAGAATGTAGGAAGTCACTTATTTTAAAACAGGTATTATCATATCAGTGTAGCATACCAATGATGACAAAATATAGGTTGTGATTGTGAGATAGTTATACTATTTAGAAAATATTCCACCTTTCATACATGTTCTTATGAAATAGTACAAATTTTGTAATCAAATCGTAACAAGAAGAAATATATACCAATCTACATTTATTTATATATTTATTTTGTCAATTGTATTTCAAGATACCAAAAACATGAAAATTATATTCAAAATTACGATGATCACTTATTCATTAATATAACAATTATTCAAAAAATAAGGATAAATTTCTTCAATTCATGAGATCCCAATGTATTCAATTGAGTCCAACATACTTAAGATTTAGTTACTTAGTATTGATGGTAGGTTTCCATCGTAGCTTTTAGAGAAGATCACATGGATTAATTCTAAGTGGCATCACATCATAGAATTCATAAACAGATGTATGGATGCAACAAACGCCTAAATTATCTTCAAATTGGAAACGAACAACTTGTCTGAAAATCTCTTCGCTGTAAAATTTCATGATACAAGAAACAATTGTCAACACGATAATACGGAAATTGTCTAGTTGACAAAACAAATTTACAATCTAATAAAATCTCTGAAGATGTTCATAGGTCTGTTGAATTTCATTGCGATACATAAAGCAGCAAATAATATTGAGAATGTCGCTGAATAACCAGATTTGTGAGACCAAGAATTTCAACAAGTAATAGAGCTCAACAAGTAATAGACATTGGTATGTTTTCGATGGGTTACAGAACTCAATAACTTTTGTAATATACTATGATACATCGTAGCAAATTGAGTACGATGGGTCATTGTAAAAATGTACTTATTTTTTAAGGTACATTTGAAAAGAAATAATTTCAACATATCAGTTTTACCATGTGTTTAGCAAAATGACCCCACTATATGCCGCGTAATACTTCTAACCACTTAAACTTTTCAAAAACGTAGATTTTGTTTTTGTAACAATGCAAAATTGGTTATACAAAACACCAAGGTAATTCCACTTATAGCTAGACGATCTACAGACCAGATATCAATTATGAGAAGACAACAACAACTGAAGTGTATCACTAATGCTAAATACCTTGGTGTCACGAAAGGCAGTAGGCTTAGCTACTCACAACAGATAAAGGAAGTAAGACAGGGCGGTTACAGTAACGGCGCATATCAGGCGGTTCGTGCCAAGGACAGGATGCCCGAAAGAACTGAGACGCAGACTATTATATAGCGGATTAAGGTTGATTCTGATGTATGCAGCTCCCATATAGGCAAAAGAAGCAACCAAAGAAAAAGTCTCACAATGTTGCTTGAAAGAGAGCAAAGAACTGGAATGCTGAACATCAGAATTCAGATCGGTGTCAACAACAGCACTGCAAACAATTGCGAGCTTCCCGCTGATGGACCTAGCAGCCCCAGAAAGCAGCGAGGCATACGAAAAATGTGGAGAGGGATGAATCCCACAACAGAAGAGAATTAAGCGCAATAGCGATGGCCCAATGGGATGCATCCTCAAAAGGCCGTTGGACACACAAAATAATTCCAACCATAAAGAGATGGATTAAACGTCCGTATGGTGAATTAAATTATTACACCGCGCAAATGCTAACTGGGCACGGATGCTACACAAAGCACTTGCATGGCATCCGAAAGAGAGTCCACAGTGCCAGACATGTGGAAACGGAGAAGACGCTGAGCACACTTTGCTATACTGCCGGACATGGTCGAGGCAACGAGAGTAGTAGGGGTAGTAGGGAGAAAAATGGAAAGAGAAGTAGAACGATAGATATCCCCGAAAAGCTAGGCGAAACCAAGCAACGAGATAACGATTCCTGGAATGCTGTGCAGGCATACAATAGAGGTGATGCAAAATAAAGTAGACTGAAAGGTAGGATGCTCTCATCTAGCTTCCAGAAAGAGGCACCAGAAGCAGTACGACTAATGAAAACTGAATACTGAATGGTAATTGAACTGAGGAAACAATCGTGATATACGTAAGCGACTACATTACTCCACTCGCCCGATGAAATGCAAATGCGATACCAGGCGCTGGGGCCAGTCCCTTATTACTTCATGAACTTGATGCACGTAAGTCAGCATGAGATCTCCCTAAACGCATTTCTAAACCTCTATATAAAAAAATGTACAGTTTGGTTCAACAGATCAACACGTACGAGAAAAAACAGTGGTGGTTGTGGAATAACAATTTATTTTATGCGGTCAACCTTTTGACTTTTAATAACAGTTCTATAGAACCTAAGATTATTATCGATTTACTTAACGAGCAGAAGAATATTTTTTAATCTTCAAGAGATCAGCGTTTATCATTTTTCCCATTCAGTTAACAAAATTGTCATTTTCCATAACTGCTGGCAAATCATTTTTTATGCGATCTCTGAGTTGTACCAGTAACACAAATTTTACGCTTTCGCATATTAAATCAACCACAACCTCAAAACTGGTGAACTCATTGTCTAAATATACAACATAATCTATTGGATTTTCAATGTCCAAACCTTTTGTACTGTTTTATATATGCAATCACGAATATTAGTACCAGGCGTGCTAAATACGCAATAAGGTGACTTAAATCTTCAGAAGAATACGACTAAGCTATTCCCGACTGCAAAAAAACCGCTGCCTGCATAATTTGCTTGCTGCCAGTACGTCAGTGACCTCTTCAAGGAAAACAGAAAAATAAAAAAATATGGTTTACTATAATAACATTTCATATCTAACAAAGAAACTGGGTCGTATTAAATATAATCCAAATAACTGGAAATTTAGTGATTCTAATAAAAGAAGTCTGAAGAGTGTGCTGCTACATAATGGTAATGTTCTGTCTAGTTCCAGGAGCACACTCAATGCAACTGAAGAACTTTCAAAATGGGTAACATAATGATCATCAGTTGTTGATGTGTACGGATTTAAAAGTCACATGTAAATATGTGTTATCTGTGAAAGTGGAATAAGTAGGAGAGCTAACGACAAGCATTGGAAACAAGACAATCGCCCAAAAGAAAATTATTTTGTAACATCTTAATATTATTTTGATATATAAAACTTACTACATTTAGTGAAAATAATTGACAAATATGGGGACTATCTTCAATATTGCCAACAAATATTCTATTTTCAAGTGCAAAATTAAAGAGTTTTTGGTTGATACTTACCGAAGAGTCCATTTGTAGGAAGGCAATTTGAAAATAATATTACTCCTATAGAAAGAGGTGTTTAGAATGTGTTCTAGGAATAATATAGATTCTCATTATTTCAAAATTGTGAGCAATATGTTACAGACTTTAAAAATTTCGAGACTTAAATGACATATTTCTTCTTTTTGTATGTTTGGATGTAAGCAGTAAGAAGAAAGCAGAAATGCTCCACCAGAATAGTCGAGAAATGGACACGAGAACTGAAATATCATAGAAGATCCAAGAGACAAACATTCTTGATATACTACATTCTTGAAGTTTCTACTGATATACTACTGAAATTCTAAGGATGTATGTAAAGTGAGAAAAGATCTAATAAAAAACTTACATTTGTAACTTTTAAGGAAATCTTGAGCCAAGTACACTCAAACAAATTGATGAAAGTTCTTTCTTGATTTGTAGAAAATCCTAGCGGTTTTCGCTACCAGAAAAGCGGAAGTAATTAATACCGGAAGTGATCCAACTAGTAGCACTAAACTATTTAAACCTACTTTTCGAATGTAAAACACTCGTAATACAGATTTCTTAAAGGAAACAGTTTCTCTTAATAACTATGTTTCATTGTCTGAGATAGTCCTCATATGTTGATGAATAAAACTATAGGTAATCCGATACAAATATAAAAACTGTATATTAAATTAAATTGCTGAAATTCTAAACAATTTGGTTTGTATTTCCAAGAAAGGAATATTTATTGGAAATCTCATAAAAATAGAACAATGAAACACTTGGAGTGAGTTAACTTCCATTTCTATACAAATATAAAACTACTAAGTTAGTTTTACCTATATATATATATAAAATTAGCTTTCAGTTACATAATACCTAACTCAATATATTCTAAATACAGTATTGAGTTTTCGTATTTACTTGATTTCAGGTTTTTTCTAATTAATGAAAATTCAATATTTAGTCTTTTGGAAAACATGAATGGTATAGTATAACAATCATAATATAAATAAAAATATTTAATTATTGATTATAGACTTAATTCCGAATTTAAACTGTTAATTTGATTGAGCTTAAAATGATTTAAAACATAAATTTAGTATACGTAAATACATTTGCACAATATACAAATCAAATTTTATTTAATATCTCACAAACACAAAATCCATCTTACATATATTTATATGTAATGAACAGTAAAATTTTGCAGGAGAGAAAAAAGTACATTAAGAATGCAAAAATTATCTAGCGAAATTACTATTTAAGAGAACGTCTAGAAGGTTCACTTGCGGTAGGAGGCGGTGCAGGACCTCTCTTATCCAATTCTTCAAGATAAGTAATGATTAATTGATTGCGTTCCTCGGGTATGAAATCAAGCACTAGAAACCGTTTGTCGTTCTTTAATATTTCCTCTATTTCAGCGATATGACCAGGATTCTCCTTATACGTATGGTACGATTTGTGTGTGATTAACTTTGTTTCCTGGAACAGAATATGTGTTATGCATATATAGGCATATATGGGGACCGGGGAATTGCGTAGGCGATTTATAGGTTAGACTAAGTTTGATTAGTTTATCCTAAACAACTCTAACGAGTTATAAGGTGACAGTCAAAATTAAATGATTCAACTTTTGTTTTATGCAAGATAAAACAAAACGTGATAAAACAAAACGCTCCTGCTTTTCTACTGTTGTATGAATGTTTCTCCTTATTTTGCTCCATTTATATTCCATTTTTTTTCATTATTTCTTGTCAATCTGTATATTAGTAGTAACTGTTCAATGTTATGCAATGTCCTTATTTTTGCTAAACCTGTAGTTTTATATGTTTCGTTTGTCGGACATCTTGTTTCCATGTTGTACAGTGATTTATTACCCTGTTTTGTGTTCTTTGTATCGTATTTAATGCTATTTTTACTAGATTCCCCCATGTATTAATATGATTACTTTATATCTGTGCACGATGAATCATTTGTCTCGTGGCTTTTATTAATATACTTCCACATCTAGTCAGTGGAATTATTTTTTTTAACGCGTTCGATTTGTTTCTTCCAATTAAGCTTGTTGCCTATCCAAATTTTCAAGTATTTGTATTCTTCTACTTCTTGTAAGTCTGTTTTATCTATTTGGAGGTTTATAGCCTTTCCTCGAATAAATAATATAAGATTTTGATTATTGCCCCCATCATTATCATTGTTATTAATAAGAAGAATAGCTGAACAGCACTTGTTCTTGTTTTTATTAGCATGTATCACGCATATCGTTTTGTTCTTGCTTATTTTAAAATTTTTATTTTGCGTCCATATACTGAAGCTGCCCAAATTTTGTTGAGTTGTTTCGTATATCCTGTAATTTGTAGTCCGCCAGAAGTAAAACTATATCATCTGCTAAGTGAAATAACTTTTATCTAGCACCTGGTCTTTTAGATCTTGAATATACAGTAGGATAAAATTTGGTCCCAGTGCTGATCCTTGTGGCAGTGCGGTTTTAGTCTCTTTCAATTCACTTTGGTTTCTATTAACTTAGTGTAGAATGCTTTAGAAACATCACAAAAACTTAAATACAGTAGTCACCTTTATCCACTACCTTAATTACTTCTTCGGTATATTGTAAGATAGCAGTTATTTTTGCAAAAATGGATAGTAATGAAATTGGTCGATATTTGACTTTTGTTGGGTTTCGGTCTTTATAAATTAGAATAACTTCAGTGATTTTTAATTCTTCTGCAATTTCTCCGTTGGTTAGCATGTTATTCAGTGATTAGTGGAATAACAAAATTTTTGAGAAGTTTAGTAGGAGTATCTTTTATTATAATGGGCAAAACAACGCAGCAGTGTAAGGCAGTAATCTTTTTATGGTACCTTTTATATTTCAAACAAAGTAACATAGAGTATTAGATCTCTTGAACAAAAACCTATAAGGGAAAATAAACAGCAATGTTATGTTGAGCAAAATTAACGAAGAGACTTCGTAAATGAGTAGACATCAACACATTTATGTTAAAATTAAATGTCGTGGTTTACACATAGAAAAGTAAAATCTACAAATCTAAAACAAAAGAAAAATACAAACCTGTAATAATTCTTGGAATTGATCTTTTGCTACTACTAACTTATCCTTCAAATAATCCTTGAATTCTCTTTCACACTGAAAATAAATAGAGAAAGCAAATCTGTAAGCATTTTATTTGATTGTCGAATTAATATTCATAACGAATTTATTACTAAGCAATATTAAAATACTTTGATATAAAATTATGCCAGAGGCAACATGTTGTTCAATCGGCTAGTATATGGCAATCACTCTTATTTGCCAGTAACGTAAAAGCAACCTATTTGTATTCAATAGCAACTGTTATAACATCCCGGTTGTGAAAAACATGGTAATTGCATCATATATGCTACTTAAACTACGAAAGAAGAAAAATAATAGACAAACTCGACGTATTTGAGTAGAATCGGTTTATGTGCAAAACATGAACTTTACAGTAAATGTCGTAGCTGTAGAAATGAATTCAATCCGGAAAATGAATCAATACAATTTTTTTAATCGACTGCAAATTATTACCCCCGTCATTCGTAAAAATATACTAATTAAAGATTGGCGGTTATTTCTGATGATCGTCTTCTAGTTACTTTAATCGCTCAAATGCTACCTATTTTATTCAATCAGCTCTTTTTAAAAGGTGATGTCAGTTGTGAATATCGCTCAAATTCAATGACAACATATCTCTAGCAACAAGACAGGAAAGTTGCTTGCGATGCAAATTGCTCAGCTGTACGACACATTTCTTCGAACGTTATCGGTATCGTTTCAGTGTGAATAGTTTATATTTAACGCAATGCAATTTTGAAAGGCAGCAATGTTTTTCCAACAGGATGGTGCCGCACCGTATATGTCGACAGCGTCAAGCAGCTTCGCGACATATTTTCCCCGACGTGTCATTTCCAGTTTTGGAGATATCTACTAGCGGTCTCCCTAGTAGTCTCCCTAGTAACTGGCTGTACGTGTGCAATTATTTTTTGTGAGGCGACCTAAAAGCAGATATCCTAAAAGATCGTCATTTGTATTATTATTTCAACAACATTCGCAATTATCTACAAGACCTGCATTAGACTTAGGCTCGAATATGCGAATATACAATCTGGAATCCCTACTTCATCAATGATGTCGTGTTTCTCCACGCAATTAGGAACCTAGACTAATCGCAACGCCTAAAATCACTGTATATAAGCCCACTGCGCGAACAGAGGCAACAGAGCAATCTCATTGAGACTTAATATATTAAATGGGCATTACAAATGCGATTTCTTGAAGTTATTCGAGCGTAATCCCAACTCCCAACTTACACCTGCGGGGACATCTGTATAAACTGCTTAGTGAAAGGCATAACACCTTCACGCGCAGGTACTTTATAAGTAACAGACTGGTTACTGCATGGAACTTATTACCAGTTGAAGTAGTGTGTGCGCCGTCCAAAAATGTTTTTAAAAATAGATTAATTAGACTCTTTACCCGATGTAGACAATAGATAGTTATTATAAGTGACTCTTATGTTGTCAGCTTTTAGCTGACGAGCTGAATAATAATAATAACATGCGTTTCCTCTGCCACACTCTATTAAAGCACTTACAAAAATCGTTTAGAAAATAATTATGTGTAATAGAATCTATATACCCAATAAAAATTAATGTAGTCGCTAATGAAACTAACCTTATCGCTTGACGCAAACTTCGTATATCTAGGATCATCTTTCACCAGTTTTTTAATATCCTTCCAACCACTGGTAAGATTAACTTCAGATGTTTCATCAAGCATCTCCCTAAAACGTTCACGTTTCTTGCGCATTAGTTCGTCAATATGACCGTTGAACAGTTGCTCTTTCTCTTCTCGCGGCAATGAATCAGCCAACTCCCATCGATGGTCCTGGCGCAGTTGACGTTTCGCCTCACGCCAACTCAGATCGGAATTGCGCACCAAATCCGCCAACAGAGCGTTAAAATGCTGATGAAAATGAAATTTCATTTATAGTAATTAATGGTACAGGAATTATTGAGTGAGAAAATATAAATCTAGTAAATCTGTATAAAGCTAATAAATTAAAATTAGTAATGGTCCCTTAATTAGATATAGCATACAGCAATCGATTAAGAAATACAACACGTCTATGCTTGCGAATGGACCATACAATATGTATATTAAATTATATAATAAACTGCCAAGCGCACTTAAATCCTAATTGAATCCAAATTTAAGAACGAAATAACTAAATACTTCTTGGATCATCCATTTTACAATGTAAATGAATATTTCAACAGTTAATGTCATCATACATGTCACGATATATGCTTCTTGTACATTTTGTTGTCAGTTTTTTCTTTTTTTTTTATCTAACATCCCTCTACTCTAAGTGACTTATACTACATACATACTACATATTTATCTTGAGATATCTGGGTATATTGTATAAGCTTTATATGATTATGCGATGATATTTGTCGTGTCAATGTGCTTAGTTTTAGAACTAGCATATGAATCTTATTTATCTATTAACTTTTTTGACGAGTGTATTATCATGTATTATTATGATGCACAATAAATTATCTTATCTTAAATCTAAGTAAATGTGTATAAAAAACCCTAATTTTACGTTAAGATTAAAAACCATTAAGATAGTATAACGACACAGCTTAAATAAATTTATACAATATTATTTATGTAATCATTCTTCTGCTTTTAACACGCATAACACATTTTACTACCCTTAAAATATTTTATAATATCAATGTAAAAAAATTATTTAAAGCTTCTTTAAAACAAACTCACTTGGATTGATTCATCACGTTTA
This sequence comes from Adranes taylori, assembly GCA_009867245.2. NCBI lineage: Eukaryota > Metazoa > Arthropoda > Insecta > Coleoptera > Staphylinidae > Adranes > Adranes taylori. Next base: position 10,157 of record WYDF02261938.1, read on the forward strand.
TGTTGTTCTCTTTCTTTATCTCGGTCGCGCATATGAGTTGCTAATGTCCGTTGTACTTCCTTTTCTCTCTCACGTAGACTGACCTCAGCTCTAGCTTGTCGTTCCTTTTCTTTCAACTCACTTTCAACTCTTTCATCCTCAGAATTCACGTCCGTCGCCATCGACATATCGCCTTCATTATCATTATGGCCATCTAAAAATCATGATTAAAGTTTTGCAAATAAAATTACGTTCTGAAAGCAAATCAAAAAAAATTTACGTAACATTTTGTCTGGATAAATACTTAAATATATAAGTAAAATAAAAAACTTGGAAAACGACAAAAAATACAAACTTGGATAATCTGGAGAGAAAAATGGGTTAAACTGGGAACAGATAGGGTATGATACCCCAGAACAAAAAATAAATAAAATACGAAAGAGGTATGGAAACTTACAAGAAGAAATTTAATTATCTGCAAATTCACAGAAGACTTCCCAAATACCTGGTTACTAGTTTAAATTTATCATTCCAAAGAATACTGACTAGATTTAGAATATTTATCGTGGTAGTAAAGAGACACGTAATAACTATTGAAAGAACAAACAGATCGGAATGAGTAAAATAGAATAAGAAACTACGAAACATAAAAAATGAACGTGTTAAGATGGAATTGGCAATACAGGAAAACAAAACAATGAGAAATTAGAGAGTGTGGTTGGGAGAAAAAGGAAGAAAGAGGCCACACGGAAAAAATAATAGGCATACAAAATAAAATAAAGTGGAACGTCTATAACACCCAATTAGCTTAAAAAGCTAGGTAGGGCAGATGCGCATTTCTGGCAATAGGTGTAGGCGCGTCTTCAGTACAATAATTAATAAATAGTTATTTACGTCTTGAGTAATACTATCACACATTCTCATTATAAATAATAAAATAGTTACTGACCTTGATCTATTGAATTATCTGCTTTATCCTTAGAAGGTGATTCAGAATCTTTATCCCTGTCCCTATAATCACGCTGCGCAGAATCTCTTCTGTGATCTCTGTCAGATTTATCTTTACTATAAATAAAATCAAAGTTCACATTTTAAGCATATATTTGTTTACATTTTACATAAGATATATTTGTTTATACTAAATTCAATTAGATCAAAAATCAATTAATTCAATTAGCACAACGATGCACATGTAGTTATGCGAGAATGATGTGGAGATCATTCCCATTTGATGTTCTACAATCAAGATTTAAGGTGTAACATACACACATCTAACGCACTGTGGTAAGGCTAGTTGAAAAACCCGTTACATGTAATATCCTATCGAGTCAAATCTTACATGACAGTATAGTGGAGCTGTACAAGATACAACTCAGAAGAAAGAGTGCCTCCTCACTACCATCCCTTAATAACTTTGTTGTCCTAATAATTTTGAATTTATATACGAGGGATGTCATTTTAATGTTGCATATAGCCACATAAGGGCGCAAGTAACAAAACATATGGTTTCAAAATTAACCTCAACCTTATATTGACACGTGTTGAAAATTTCAACAAAGTACAAGTGGTTTAGTCACAGTGAATTTTTAAAGTTAGGCGTTCAGAAACATGGAATTGAATCGAGAGCATTGTCGAGCGATAATTTTTTACAACTTACAAAGAAATTTATTGCATCAACAATGTCTTGCCGAGTTGGTTGCTGTTGTTGGTAATGAAACACCATATCAATTGACAATTTCTCGCATTTCCAAATTCACTCTGAGTTCAAATGTGGATGCATAAATCTCAGCGATGATCCTAGGCCAGGTCCACCAAAATCAGAGGTCACCCAGGAAAACGTTAACGCTGTGCGCAAGATGAGAAGGCTGAGCGTGCGTTGGTCATTTCTCAGACCTCAATCCAAAAGATTTTACATGATGAGTTGGGAGTGAAAAAATTAGATTCTCGTTGGATTCCGCATCTGTTGATCGAGAGACAAATGGCGGATCGTGTCAGTTGGTGCCGAAGAACTCGAGCTTGGATTTATTCTTACGAACCCGAGAATAAAGGTAAGTCTACTGTTTGGGTGTCTCAAGTTGAGAAGAACCCAATCAAAATCATATGTTCCCATAGTGTGTCGAAAAAGATGGTCGCAACTTTTGTATCAAAATCCGGACATGTGGCTACAATTCCTTTACAAAATCGAAGGACGGTAACTGCTGATTGGTACACATCCGTTTGTTTGCCAGAAATCATTTCTGATCTGCGATAAAACAACCCACAACATCAGAACATCCTTCACCATGACAATGCGAGTGCTCACACTGCTCGACAAACATTTGAGTTTTTGGGAGCAACAAAACATCGAATTGCTTGATCATCCTCCATACATCCGTGACTTAAGTCCCAACGATATTTTTACATTTCCCGCCATCACGAATGCACAGTGTGGTCAACGATTTCAATCACCTGAAGATGTTTTCTAAATGACCATTTCGAGCATACCCATGGAAGAGTGGAATAAGTGCTTTAACAATTGGTTTGAGCGAATGCAAAAGTGCATTGACAATGGTGGCAAGTACTTTGAAAAACAATAAAAGACTAAAATTTAAACTATTGCTGTCTGTTGAAGCTGTATGCAAAATTAAAGTCATCCCTCGTGATATAGCAACATTTTAACTGTACACATTTCACGCTGAATAATGATAGGAAAATGTACCCTTTGCTAAATACATCTGAAAAAGCACTGTTTAGATGTGGGTTTCTCAACTTTTAATTGAAAGAGGCGCACTAACTCTTCCACTAAGTCCCAAGGGCCACCTTTTACTTATAATTTCATCAAAAGTTTTATGCTATTCAAAAAGTATGTTGAGCTGACTACAAATTACGATCCTTAAAGGTCATAACATAACATCAATATTGAGAAATTGACACTTAACCAGTTCAATCTACACCACTCTCCATCTGTAAAAGGAAAGCAGATGAATTTTTGAATACACTATGTATGTCATTCATGAATTAGTTAAACAATAATGGACCACTATGCGACCCCTGTGCTACTCCAGAAGTAACTACAATTTCCTGCGAAATTATATTTCCTCTCCTAACAAATTGTCTTCTGGAAGATAGAAAACTATGAAACCACCCAATGACACTACAATGAATCAATATATCATGATTAACTCGATCAAATGCTTTTGAAAAATCAGTATATATTGAATGAACACAAGCTCTTTGTTTGAAGGTTTCAAGAATGAATTTTTGGTAAGTCATTAAGTTAGTTCGATTCCAGGAACAAAGCCGTGTTGATTTCACATATTATGCCTTTGAATCCCCATATTAATTGCTTTGTTAAAATAGCAACCATAATTTTTGGTAAATGTGAACCCAAAGTAATTCCTCTACAGTTTGTAATATCATTCCGGGCCCCAGATTTAAATATGGGGGTTATATTCTAATCCTTGTTATTTCACAGGATACCGGTGAAAGACATTAAAATTCCTTCAATGTAAAGTTAAAGGAAATTTCATATACTTATTATTTGTTCCCTTTAATCAAATAGAAACGGAAACTAGTAGCAAGTTAAGAAATTAGATTGAATCAGTATCTTAAGATTAAAGATTCATAAAGTAATATTTAATATAATTTGAACATATTGAATTTAGTAGAATTGTCAAAAGAAATACATTAAAACAAAACAATTATAAAGTCACTTAAACTATACATGTACTTAGTTTACTACTATTATCAATAAAACGAAATATATTTGTAAATGAACACGAATGAGTGATATTCAATGTTAAGTGCTACGACATTACATATGTATATATAAGAATGTATATGTGCAATATTAATACAGTTCATTATAATTAAAAGTAAACACATGGTGTGTGTTAAAAAAGGCACACAATTCATACATTTAATTATTTAGGATAAACGACGTATCTTTATTATTTTAGATGTAATATATAAAAGACTGATTACTTTTAATTACATTGAGATTTACTAGTTAGTATTTAAGCAGCGTGTTTCACTCAACCCACGTCGATCTAACGTGTGCTCTGTAGTAGTTAGATTAATTTCTAAATGCAAGCCAACAAAAGTGTAACTTACTATTACCCTATTGCTCATGGTTCTCTGAGCCGAATTAAACCTCCCTTTCCTTTCAGAACTTGCTTTTTAATTAATTGTATTTCAATTAATTATCTTTCTTTAGAAACATACGCACAGTGCTGTACTTGAAAGATCTTTTTAACATTTAAATTATTTTCTTTATTTAATTAATTTCTTATTTAGGAACTTCCTTCCGTACCGTTAGATACTTGAAAGCTCTGATTTTATTTAAAAAAATCGTCTATATACTAAATACGCACGATTTTAAATAAAATAAAGAGCTTTCAATTAATACAGCTGCTTTTTAATTAATTTTATTACAATTAATTATCTTTCTTCAGCAACTTACGCACAGTGTTGTACTTGAAAGCTCTTTTTATCGTTTGAATTATTTTCTTTACTTAAATTAATTTCTTATTTAGAAACTTCCGTACCGTTAGATACTTGAAAGCTCTGAGGATATTTAAAAAATTCGTATAAATACTAAATACGGACGATTTTAAATAAAATAAAGAGCTCAAGTACAGCACTGTGCGAAAGTTCTAAATAAAGTTAATTAAATCAGAAAAAGAAGATTAGTTGATTTTTTCAAGTTTTGAAAGGAACGGGAGTCTTTAAATTGAAAAATAATTCGTCTAAATACTAAATAAGGACGTTTTTTAAATAAAATAAATAGAACTTTCAAGTGTCAATCATGGGGAGAAAGTTTATAATGAAATAATTAAGGCTTTCATAAACTAAATCAAAAAGTAATAAGCATCTGTCCGTTTTAGCAAATAAAATCAAATAATATTTGCAAATAGCAAATAAATAAATAAAAATGAGTAATCAAATAATAAGCATAAAAGTAAGCATAATGATCAGTGAGACATGGACGGAAAAAAGGTTAGATGAAGTAAAGGCAGCCTTCAAAGAGTTTGAGAAGCTAGCTGCGGGACTAGCAAAAATGATCGCAGCTAGCTAGGAAATCAGAAAATGGGACACGGAGATAATAAGAATGAAGAAAGCCGTAAAGGAGATAAGAACCAGAGCAGAGGGTGAGTTAAGGATAGCGAAAAGTATGTACGAAGTAACGTATTTTCGGATATAAAAAGTATTCTTAAGATGACAACACAAAGGAAAAAGATATGATGACGAATCTGAAAAAAAGTCAAGATGGGATGAATGCGTTAACGACGAGTGGATTGAGAACGTGGATATAGGATTCAGAAAATTGTTCGCGCAAGCAGCCAACTGGCAAGAGCATACAGGCCGTGATGTCGCACGGTTCGGGCTGGTCCACGCTAACGTGGGCACACACGAAGTCCAAACACCAGTGGAGGTCGGACAGGAAGTCAACATCAAAAACCTCAACACGGATGGAAATCGAAAAACGTGGGTCATATCCAAGCTCTTCACAAAGTCGACAGGTGCCGTTAAAGCAGCCATCGTTCGAGTCAAGGGTCGGGGATCCAGAATAATTAACGTAGACCGCTTACTAGCGGCACCAACAAGGGAGAGTATAAGGAACAACGAACAGGGAAAGGCGATGAAGGACGGCTAGAGACGAACAACCAGTATCTGATCGCGAATGCGTGATGAATCAATGGCAAGTGCAACGATATTAGATTTGCATGTATAAGAATTTATATCTGCAATATTCATTATAATTAAATGTGCAACACTCATGTGCAATATTCATTACAGTTCATTATAATTAACAGTAAAGACATGGTGTGCGTTAAAAAATGCACACAATTCATATATTTGAGCAGTGTGTTTCACTCAATCCACATCGATCTGCCGGGTGCTCCACAGCAGTTAGATTAATTTCTGATTACAAGCCAACAAGTGTAACTTACTATTACCCTTCTGTTCAAATGGAACTCCTATAAAGGAGTTCAATGGTTAATAATATGAAACTTTTTGTATTAAAACGTCTTCATAACTCATTTGAAGTTAACTTAGAAAAACATGTGGTAGAAAAATTGAAGAACACAAGCGCGTTAAGAAATCTACCGGTCCAACAGAATTTTTAATCGCTAGAAGCAATGTCAGAGGAACGTCTCGCTAGATTTATGTTTCAAGCGCTAGATCCAGTGCTGAATTTCGAAACGCGCCTATACCAACGGCATTTATAGCGATTTAGCTTAGATTAAATGTATAATTTTCACTTACTGCTTATCCTTATCACTCTTCTTTTTCGAATGTCTATCGATATCTTTATCACGATCACGGTCTCTATCTTTATCCTTGCTCTTCTTCCGTTTCTCCCGTTCGCGTTCCTCTTTTTTCTCTCGCTTTTCACGCTCCTTTTCCTTTTCTTTTGCGCGCTGCTTCTTCTCATCTTTCATAATCTTACAATATTCGCGGAATAAGTCCTCACGCTGCATACCCGACTCGATCGCTTTGTAACGTGAATCGCCGTCAAATTTCTTTTTGACATCCTGCCAACGAGAATGTCGATCGACTTCGGGATGGTCACGTAGCATTTGAATGAAATTCTTTCTCGTCTATTCAGAGCACAAGAGTCAACACATACCCCGAAAACAAACAGAAACAAACAAAAATTATATGAATTAGTTGGGATATTTTCAGCAATATTTTATTTTAAAGTAATATTTATTTAACATTCTGTTTATATTGTAGTACATACATTTGAGAAAATGCAGCGATGTTAAACAGTCAGCGCTACCAAAAGAGCAACCGAATTGAAATATATCATAATGATCTAAAAAATCAATGCACTAAAAGCAAGAAAGTTTTATGTATGACGTTAAATTAATTATATAAAAAAAAAAACGTTCCACAATTTCGATAACCTGTTTTTAACATTGATAAATTGTTTTCAATACTGTATCGAGTATTCTAAGCGAAGGTAGTTTCAAAGAATATATATATGAGCAGAAATTGTGTAGAATCAAGCTGAATATTACGAAAAAGTTACTAACCTTCGTAAATAGCGCCCAAATTTGTGGGTAACACATTTGCTTTTTTAAGAACACTAAAAGAGCATGTAGATTAAATATGTATTTTCAATCTCACAAAATGTACAAAATAACTCTCGGAAAGGATAATTTCAAGAATAATGTATCCTTAAGTTTATTTCTGAATTTGGTGATGCAGCATAACATGAATCCAGAATATCATGCCGGTATATCGAATTCTTATGTATTCTACTAGTTTCAGCGACGATCCAACCGATTCACCAAAAAGAGCAGTCTCTCAGAAAAAAAGTAAATGTCACTGACGCTACGTGATTAAACTAATAACAATAATTGAGGTGAAGTATCGAGAGACTGAGGTATATTTGGGTACTTCAAAGGTCTCTGTTCAAAAAATATTGTATGACAAATTGGGGGTCAGAAAGTTACAATTCAGTTCAAAAAGCGTCAATTGGTGCCGAAAATCTGTGGGTTGATGGTCAATCGAGAACAACTCAAGAAAACCTTTATAATAGTGTGAGTAACGGATCTATTGTTATTATAGTGACAAAACGTGGATTTATTGTTATTAATAAAATAAATGTTAATCTGCAGTTTAAGTGTTTAGAAATGAAAAAAATTCAACATATGTGACTCCTTCCCTAAGACAAAGATTGTCACCGCGTTTGTGTCCAAATCGGGCCATGTACCAAGAATTCTTCTATAAAATAAGATTGTAATGCCTCTTGGTATACAACTGTTTAGTACCCGTTACTGATGAACTCCGAAAACGCAAACCAAATTGACAAGTCATTGAAATACGGAAGCAATGAGATATGTTAAAGTATTCATACGTGTTTAGTGTCCGTCGGACATAAAACCAAAAAGATAAATAAAAAAAAATAAAAAACGGTCATATTTAGTGCTGTAAATAAATTTGTAAGTAATAGTTTCTCATATGCATTTAAATGAACGAACACAATGAGTACGCTACTAGGAACAGAAACAATATATCAATACCATTGGGTATACCTAGAACCAAACATAAAACAGAAGAAAATTAGACAAATAGCAATGAGGAATTAATAAATATAAAAAATGTTGTAGGCACCTTCCCCCAAAAATATTCAAACATCGTTTGAAAAGTACTTGTTAAAAGAAGCATACTACAGAAAAGTAAAATTTAAGTTTTAATTATTCTTATTAATTAATCCAATTGAAAAATTATTAAAATATACGAAAAAGCGTTATCGTTCAGTTATAATATACAATAGGAGAATCAAAAAGATGTTTCATGTATATAAAATAATAAATGTATTTTATCCATTTTTAAACACGCTGTGTTATAATCAAATGTACACACACGTTAGAATCATGTTTCTAATTAAAACATACGGATTAAAATAAGAAGATATGTACTCATTTCAAGCTGAAAATTCAATATATGATTAGTGAATATATTTTTGACTACAAAAAAGGAATTTCAGTAGATCTGCTACGACGTTCAAGGACAAGCCTGAAAATTAAAAAGGATTAATAAAATCTGAAAAGAAAATTATGCTGAAAAAGAATGTGTTAAAATTAAATCGATTTATAACTTGATATCAAATGTTTCATTTTTCTAAGACCAATTATAGAAATCTAAATGTCGCACCAAGAACCTTTGAAAGACACACAAATCTACACACTTACTGAAAATCTAAAGCTGATTTAATTGAACTTATTTATCAAAATTATAGATGTTATCAAGCGCGTGCAGAAGATCGAGGAAATTTTTTAGTATGCAGTATCTTTTAAGAATGTTTTGTGATGTCATATTCACCTTACGAGATCAATTTAAAATATAATTTTTACGGAGATCATCGAAATAACTGTGCTAATGTAATAATGTACAATATAATGTTCAATTCTAGACCGGATTGCTTAAAAAGTGTGGACAAGTAATTTGTTCCCCTCTATTTGAAATTATAATGAATAAACCTCTCACGGGCGAAGAACTCTACGAGTGAAAACAAAACCAGCAATTATTCGCATTTGCAAGAAAAGAGCCAAAACCAAACCTGCTAAACTATCGACCAAATAAATAGTCTATTATCAATATTTGGTAAATATATGCAGTTAAAGACATAACAAAATTTCTATTTCAAAACGTATCGTTTGGAGAGTCAAAGCACAGATTCTTAATAAGTCAGCTACAACAGGCAACTTATTTTTAGCATTGAAAGAGTACATAAAGAAATGAAACAAGCAAAGTTAAATGCTTGACTTGAAAAAGCACTAAACAGAATACCAATTGATAACATTCCCAGCGGTGTTTCATAATTGCCCCGAGAAAAATTCCAATTCTATATGAGAAACAAATCCTAATCAAGGACAAACAGAATCAGTCGTTTTGCTGAGAAAACAATCTTTTTTTGATAATAAAATGATCCAAATGAGAACATACAAGAAGTTTTGGATCAAATTCGACTCGGCCTTGGCTCAGACTACCAAACATATTCGAATGTGTTTTTACACATAAGTGGAGTCAAGTTACTTTAAAAACAAAACCTAGGCATCTTATAAAATAATAAATACTACAATAATATTGATTAATCTTCTACGGCTCACAAGTATGGTGAGTAATTATTCAAATAATGACTGGAAGCATTTGAATCACATAATATTCAAATATTTTAAATTATTTTCCATTCGAAATGCCATGCAAATGATTATTTTGTTATTGTGCGACAGTTTTATTCATACTTTGCTTACCATTACAGTCTACGAAATTTAAACTTATTAGTGCGTATGTCACAATTTCTTTAAAAACATAATATATAAAATAGAACTCGAAAGACGAAGTAATCAATTTAAAAAGTACATATTTCTAACGGCTAAAGTAAAATTACATATACATAACAATTATATAATTATTAATGCTGACACAAAAATATTAAGAATTAATAAATGAAATTTAAAGTATTAAATCAGAATATCAAAATAAAACGAATCAACGTCATCAATTTATTTATTAGATATTTGGTTTTCTTACATAGTCAGTTCATTATTATATCACGACAAGAAGGCCACGCTACATTTTTTGAGACACAAGAAAACTAAAGCATTACAATAATCTAAATATGATATTTATGTTCAATGTAATTCCATAAGTTAAAAGTTTCAAATTAGTAGTTTTCTTAAAATGTGTTCAAGAAAACTGATCCATAATATCGTTTTTATAAGCTTACGATATCTATAAAGTCACGTCTTTATATAAAAATTCTCCACACCACTAGTAATTTGTATATTGTTATTAAGAAAAAGACAGAATATAATTTTTCAGTTGGTTCATTGAAGAACTAATTTCACTGAAGAACTAATAAGGAAATTTGAAAAATGCTTAGTGTGTTTTTTAAATTCCGTGTCTGCTTGTAAAGGGAATATTGTCAACTTATTTTTCTTCAGTGCATAATACTGCCCGATGTATTTCAACCAATTAAAACGTTGAATTTGATTATGACATCAATTTTCTTGTGAGCCTGATGGCGTACTGTTTTAGATCAGGTGTCATTACTGGACTATTCAATTAAACGTTGCAATCGAGCAATACTCTCGGCAATGACGCTAAAATGTGTTCAGCAGAAATTTCTTCATCAGCAAGTGAAATGTGTCCTGTTTTAAATTGGGTAAATCATTGACCGATTATTGTACTAAGGTATTTAGTTTCAAATAATGAGTGGAAACCATGATGACTGGTCCCCAAATCCTTGGTGCAATCATGCAGATACTTTCAATATTATATACTGGCGCAATAGTGTTTTCTCGATAAATCAATATTTTCGTTCCCAGTAGACTATGTAAGTTAAAATGTAAAACGTTTGCAACTCAGGTAAAAATGGTATCAAATTAACTGAGAATCCTGCGATGTTAGCTCACCCGCTACAATTATTCTAGTTATCCGGCATCTAAAATATATACCGTGGCCCTAGTATAACTGCAATAATTTACATAAAATGAAATTGGCTTCCATATAATCGAACTTCCTATAAAGAAAAAAAAAATTAAGAGTATGTCATAAAAAAAAATCTTCAAAACTCCAGGTATCATGGGCTTTATCAAAATGTTTCCAATGCTCCAATAACGAACATATCAGTCCTGTTAATAAATTCATTGATGAATTAACTCCATATCGTAATAGACGTATCCAATTAATAATTAGGTGATTTGTAACCAAAAATGGGGATCATATTAGGGGATCATATTTTATTATTCAAAGTTATTAAAATTACAAGTCATGTAGGAAGTCCATGTTATATTTCAAATATTATGAACGAGTTTTGATCTAAAATAATAGCATGCCATTTGTTACATACTGCATTACAGAAATGATGCTTAAAAATTATTGTCGGCAAAACATAAGGTACCGACAAAAACTGAAGCAGGTTTCTCAAGAAAATCAATAGCGGAAAGGGAAGCTTAATATAAAGACACCTCGTAAAAAAATTTAAGCGAAGTGATAATTGTTTATAATTTATCATGCGAGATCTAAACAGAAAAGTTAGACATTAAAAAAAGAAGATAGCAACCATTCGTCAACAAATATTCAAAAGCTCAACTCAACAAATTCTTACAACTTCAATAACATGATAGCAGACTAACAAGAATTCAGGAATCAAACCATTGATATTAGGAAAAGTAATACCGATGTCATAAAAGAGGTAAATAAACCATTAGATCACAAAAGTAAACCATTAGATCTAGCATTTCCCTTAGATACAGTAAACCATTAGAATTACCTCTTATTCCCACCGCATAGCGAAAACATCAGACAAAATAAGATGGCAAATGCTACACTATTAAAATGAGAAGCACGCAAAGGAATTCAAACTGATTTTAAAACTAGAACTACTATGTAATATTTAAATAGTAAAGACAAGAGCAGCAATGACGGAGCTGGAACAACTACAAAACACCAAAATTGGGAGAAAGGAATCTCAATCTCTTAGTATAACTCTTGGTAACTGAGAAAGAAGCATCTTTGAACATCATATATCTAAATTTCGAAATAACATTCGACGAAAGCATTCGAAATAACATGCTATACAAATTAGATGCGGTGGGAATAAGAGGCAATGTACTCCGATGGATCCGGAGTTTCCGAGCAGATCGTATAAACCGAATTAAGCCAAGGAGAGTTATTCCGCACAACGCAATATATTAACGGCGTTCCGCAGCGACCCGTCCTCGAGCAATTGTTGTAAATTGAATTAGTCACTTAGTGCGAGTGATACAAAACTTATTGGGCATCCAGATGATTCAGACGATAGCACAGGCACTTTTGCTCGGAATTTAAGATTGGACACAGCAACACAGAAAATTATCAACTATAATACTAAGAAATCTGAATTAGTGGCGTAATTACTATAATTATTGCAAGTAGGTGTAATTATATAAGCTACAAGCCAAAACAAGAAGACAAGTAAAAAACCGTTAACTATCATGATGTACTATTGATAAAGATCATGAATTTCAAAAATTGTTTCATTGTGTTGAGTCATAACTTAATATCTCATGTTTTGAGAAAGTCAGAAAATAAATGAAAGTATGAAGAAGTATCAGAATGAAATGAAATCGAAAAACTGTACGTAAGATTATGATTTTGAAATACGCTTTTGCAAAACTTATTTATTTAATAAATAGTCACTTCAACATCAACTTGTAACTTTAATTAAAAACAAAAAACCCCAAAATTTTGAATTATCACAAAAATGTGTTATCCTCCGATATTTTCATGATAAGAAAATGTTAGTAGATAGTTTTCATACGATTACTCTATGAGTTGACGTTCTGAAAATTTGATAAATGGTTCTGAAGAAAACTAGTACCATATCAGCGCAAATAGCTCAGCCATTATTTCGTATGCTGTCTGTCTGCCTGGCTCCAATCATCGATCAATCAAACAACCCCTCACGACAAAGCACTACCATATTGAAGCAACTGCATATGGAGAACAAATGTTAAGCACGCCCGTATCGGAAAACCCATCATAACATGTGTTGCTAATACCATTTCAGATGTCTCCATCGTATGTTTCTTGAAAAATTTAAATTCAGAGCTATATCAGACAACTAAATTATTAGAATGGTGCTATTTTGTTTTTGTATAGTTCGATATGATTTTGATCAGATTTAATTATATATTGAATTGTTTTATGTATTATCCATTAAATAAAATATATAAACGAAATATTTGAGTAATTTGCAATATTGGTGGATAGTGATATAAAAAAAATGAGATTTTTAATTTTTTAATTGATCTTATATCAACTAGATAAATGTATTTACAGATGAATTTACATCAGACGTATTCCATAACTTTATGCATTGCTTAAGTTCATAAGTTTAGCAATATATATATGTTTGACTTTTTTTGAAGTAGGTTTTCAATATATGCGAAATTGAGATAAATTAGGTAAAATATTAATATTCCGTTTATATTAAATAATAAATTTTAAATTCACAGTCTCATTAAATGTGAAATAACTCCTAAATAAAATAAAATGTAAAAAAGTAATGAAATACAATATATATTGTATCTATACCTACCATTACTTATACGCTGAAAAATAAAGTACAATAAGCTAGAAATAAATTTGTGACATGAGAAATAGTCGTGCTAAAAAATAGAACTTAATAATAATGTCTTTAATCAAAATTATTGTAGAGTAGAATATAGTATAAAAACCTTTGTAGAGTTCGATTAAAAATAAAGATGCTGTTCATTTGAACATGGATTGCACGAATTAAATAAACAAAAATTATATTCTAATCTGAAATTGTAAAAAGTTCTTTATGTAGTTTTCTCTTTATAAACGCGCTATATAATTACAATTAAAATATCTTATTTAAGAAATAGTAAGACATGGTTACAAGATTCTGAAATTAAAAAAACCATAGTGATTTTAAATATAGTAGCTGAAAAAAAAATGTTAAATGTTTATTAAATCTTTTAAACAACATGTGAATAGGTTATTAATATTATATTGAACTGGTATCTTCTAATACAGAGACACACCTAAAACTCTGAAAAGTAAATCTTCATTATTATTTATACATGTTGGCAACATATTATCAAGGTTAGTTACATCAACCAACAATTAACTGAAAAGTTACAGAATGGTTTTGGTCAAAAGCGAAAATATTAATATTTCGCTAAAATAATTACTCGGGTAGGGCACACACTATAATGTAAATAGCACGTTCGCTTTGAAACGCTCACTTATGGAGCGTTACTAGCGAAGTACTTATGGAGCGTTTGTGCTTACGGACATACCTTGTACATCTTTCGGAAGTGTTATATAATATGCTGCATAATAACAACTTGAATATTAAAGTACGTCTCAGTATTGGAGTCAAAATTTTAATTTAATGGAAATCAAGTATTCAAGTATAACAACTTGAATTCGAGATGGCCTCTAGGTGGGGGTACCTAAAATGCAAGTTGTTAATAAATGGAGTTTTGGAACACTTGATATTCATTAAATTAATAACAACTTGTTTTTGGATTATAGTTATAAGGAGATTACACGTTCGCACATTAACACACATATTGTCGATATTAAAGTTCACACATATTGTCGATATTAAAGTTTTGCGAGAGGCACAAAACATCTTTAACTCTCTTAACATTTAGTGAACATAATTATGATACTATAAATAAAGGGAATGCTCAAACTTTGCACATGAACAAGACTATTGGACAGAAATTTTTCCTGTACCATATACCAATCATATTCAATCTTCTACCGGATTGGATGAAAATAATATCCGTCTCAAATAAGACTTTCACTACATATTGTAAAAAATGGATTAGAGACTCAGCAGAACTTGAATCAATCATCTGAACTTAACTAAATTATATATTCTTAATTGTAAACCAAATTGTATATTTTACATTATATATTCACAAAATCCCCTTTTATTCCTACCCTTTTCCTACCATTTCGTCACTTCCAGTATCACTATTACTACATAAACATTACAATATTGTCAATTAATATATTCAATATCTCATAAATAAATGCTGATTAAATAAGCGCTAACAATCACTATCTTTTTATATTAATGTCAAAGAAATAACACGTTTGTCACATACAAACTTTAAAACAGTTTATCAGTTAAAAAAAAATTAAAATGCCTCCATGAGACGGAAGAAAATATCCAATATGCATTCGATATTTCATTAAATAAATTCTTTTATTGACTATTTAACCCATATTTGAGAGAATTGGGTAGCGCATGGTCAAGAGAATTACGTAGTGCATTGTATTTCTTGATGTTCTGTAATTTGTTTTAGTGGCTAAGAAAGATTACTTTCACTCGAGCATATTGGCAAATTTTGTTGAACACTCTTTAAGTCGTAATTTAGAGCAAAGGAGAAGTAAAAACTTTGTCAGTCAACCCCTTTTTATTTTTGATAAGCCTTGGTCCTAAAGTTCAGTGAGTACAAACATTCCTCCAAAATAGATTAAGAAGGATATAAATTATTAGAGGTAAACAGTGTATTGATTTCGAGCTGTACACTGCTGCAAAAATTCAACGTGCCTGGCCTATATATGGTACAAAAAAAATTGATGACATGACGTTTGCATTGAAGGTATATGAAGGTGCGTAATGTTCAATTTGGGACTGGATTTAAAGTGCAAAGTGTTGAACAATTTGGCATTGAGCCGGGTAAAAATTGTGTAGGTTGAATGAGAAATGTATACTAAAGACGCTGAATATAAAATAAAATATGTTTCAAAAGAAGCAAGAAGCGAAAGAACTAAAGTAAGAAGAAAATTGGATGAAGCAGAAGGAGTCCCGTTTGAAACGGCAGTACTGTGGTGACTGAGTGTGATCAGTCACCAAATGTTCGAAAAATGCCACCTCTTAATGACCTGAAACTCTATCAGTTGCATAACACTTTGTTTCACCAATAAAAAAGATAAAACTGCTTCGTAGTGGACGTCTGATTATTGTGTTCCATGCTTTCATTTGAATGCATCAGCAAATGTCTTAGGCGGGTTTAAACTGCATACAGTAGTACTCAGTATTTACAGTATACAAACGTTTTATATAACTAAATTACTCTATATGTTGGTGGTTTTTAGTATACTTAGAAAGAAGACGGGTGGAAATCAATTATGAGATCTAAGTTGAACTTCATCAATTTGTACTATACGGGTTGTTGTGAATAAGTGTTGTTTGTTGGTTTTGAAAGTAAAAAGAAATATAATTGCGTCAGATATAGTACACTTTGTCGTTTGCTGCAATGAGTTCTCAAGTAACAAGTACAATGAGGTCTAACTAACGACCAAGGTAAGCTTGATTTTGAGCGTGATACGTTGCACGATCTAGTGTAAGTCAAATATTAAGTAATCAAGATATATTACAAAATGTACTTACAATATTAAATATTTCAAAGTTACCCCAGTGCAATCAGTCTGATGTGTCCATAGAATTTCACAAATACAGTGTATAAGACGCGATGAGAAAATTGCAGTGCATACTAACAATAATACTTTGATGAAATACAATGTTAATCTAATTAGTAAAATAATAATATTCCTGTAAAAAATATAATTGTAATTGTTAATTAAGTAATAATTATTCAAAGATTTATCACGTGTTGGTGTTGTCACAGGAAAGACAATAACGTTCTATGACAATTCATAAAATTTGATGAGATCTTGGACCGCCATATTACGATGATCTCTTCAGAAATATATAGTACTCTTTTTTCCAAGAATCTATCTTCTGAAGCAGAGTGGAGGCCAATATATGCACAATAAGAGCGCAATTGCTTTAATTGATAAGACAATTTCGATCATTTAAGCTACTTAAGAAAAACAATTGTTATATAAATTAAATAAGAGAAAACTTACAAAAAGAACTGTTTATTTCATATCTAATTAGTGTAGAATCAAATTTTTGTGTTACCTGTTCGCGTTTCATAAATTTCTCTTCCTTTTCTCGTCTTCTAACTTCCATCAAGTACTCATTGAAAAGACTCTCCCGTTCACGTATTTTGTCGACGCCTTTGAAACGATCATCTTTACCATATCGTTGACAAAAGTCGCTAAATGATGATCTAAACAGAAAAATTGTATTCATTGGTACTATATTCATTTTTATCAAATATATTAAAAAAAGAAGATTATTATTTAACGAAGTTATTGCAATAAAAAGATCAGATTGCAGTTTCGAAGAAAAGGAACGATTTCATCGTCCTATTCTTGGACGGTAAATGTCAAAATTAAAATCTTTGTATCAAACTTTAGCAAATGTAAATAAAATTAAAAGTATATTTTGAAAGTGTGCGAACATTTGGCATCAAATATTTATTTTTTCTGGCAAACGCATTTGCTGACTTTCTCTCACGGTGGTAGAAGTATTAGTCAAAGGATCTACAGACAAAATGATGGACTGACTCTGAATGCACAAGGGTTCGTGCAGGCTAGATAGTTTATAATAAATTCAGAAAATGTATAAACAGAAACTAATATTTCGTTATTTACATGATTCATTACTATATAGTTGCTGTATAATTTTCATACATGTTATTAGAATGTACGGTACCGTCATTAGAATTTACCAATTTTTAAAATTAATATTTAAGTTTAATACGTACTTTCCATGAAGGTGTGCTTCAGACATAAGCTTCCTAAACACATCTCGTCTTTCCAAAATTTTCTTACGCTTTTCCCTACGCTCATCCTCGGCTCTCTCCTTGACGTACTTTTCGAACACCTGTTTACGCTCCTTAGAAGTGAGCAAAAGATAGCGCGGATCAAAGACGATCTTATGTAATTCCTTCTCCCATGTACTAAACGCTGAGACGTCTTTTTCGGCAAGCATCTCCTTGAACGATTTTATACGCGTATCTAACGGAATAAGAGCACGCTCTTTAGCGGCGCGTACTTCCGCTTCAATGGCTGCTTCTTTGCCAATATCGATCTTCTTAGCGGTACCTATTCCATTAGTTGCTATAAAACATTTAACGTGCACTAATAAATCAAATATGTACTGTAAGCAAAAGTTATATAGTGAACTATTTGTATATCACTAGTAAGAGCAAAACATGTTATATAGTTAAGAGCAAACACAGATATGGTCAATATTGTCGTGTTAATTTACAATTACCATGAAGGTTACTATTTAATTTTCATTATTTCTCATTTGCGTGATTTGTTTATTTTTACACTATCAGACTCAGCTATATTTGCTGATATTGGTTTAAACTTTTTTTCAAACAAATTTTTAAATAAAATATTTATTTAACAAACATACGGTACGAAAAATTTCAATATAAAAATAACTAATAAATACTTACCACCATTATCCGTCTTAACTCTCTTACTAGGCGGCACTTCTTCTACGTCGCTATCACTTCTATCCGAATCCGCATCTCGTTTGCTCGTTTTGCTCACCGAATTGGATATCGCATCATTATTGCCACTCGTACTCTTACCTGTAGTCGTCGCACCAGTATCGGCGTCATCGCTACCAGATGACGCCTGTTGATCTTTGTTTAAAGCAATAACTGCTTCAGGAGGCGTGTTCACCATTTTCTCTACATCAGATCGATTCACTAGATCCTCCGGACGTTCCCATACCGATGTACGTGATGATGGATTATAGAAGAATACACGACCATCGCCCGTCCATACTACGCACCTGGAAAAATTAATAATAGTTGTAATCTATAATTTTTTTTCCATTAGTTGATATCAAATCACAATGCTTTTGTATGGAAAAGATTTATTCGCAATGCGCTGACGATATGTGTTGCGATATAACAAATTTTCCATAAAAAACAAATCATTATATGTAACCGAGTTGTATACACTGCACTAACATAATTCGTTGTGACGTACTAATCGTTGTGCACTAACATTGAAAGTTGCGTATGTGATAATATATCATCTAATATATCACATACGCAAATTATAGCACGTCAATTGTATCAAAACCAGCATATGACAACAGAAATGTTGTACCATCAGAATGTTAATTGTAAGTGTACATTTACAATATGGAAGAAACTCTTACAAAGTTATTAATCCATTTTGGAATATTTTGTAACCTGGATCTCATGTATCTAGATCTATTGAAAATATTTCAATAGATTCACGTACATTATTTGAAAGCTTTTCTGACTGAATATTATTTTCATTAATTTCATCGTCGTCGTCTACATCTGGTGAAGTTATAACAATATCAACATCTTGTTCACCATGTAAATTTTCATAGGTTCTTGTATAAAATGATCTAGGTAGTATTGATATGTAGTCCATATTTGCCATCTACAAGAAGTTTTCAGATTTTCTCAATCGGAAAACGATTCAGATTGGAATAAAGCTTTCTTATTTACGGTGTACCCATGCGAGTATACGGAAATAAATGTGTTATCGAATTTTGTAGAACACTTTCTTCAAATTATGAGTTAGTAAGTATCGGAATAATTTACGTGAGTAGTGAAAAATACACGTAGTGCGTCATAAAAATTTAGGTGAAATAAAAAGACACTCTTTCTAGCACACTATGTGGGGCAAATTTTTGATAATGATTGAGATTATGTGATGGGACGCATAGGTGGTGCTATGTGTAGTAAATCGCTGAATGTACACTCCTTAGGTCCTAATATCAAACAATAGCTGTTATAAATCATAACATTACTTATATCTTTTTACACAAAATACAGTGCAGTAACTGATATGTACTCAAATAAGTACACTGGGGTAAAATGGCTTAAGCATGTGAATTGATAAGATAGTTAATTGAAAAAATTGTTGATTAGCATAAAAAAAGATACATTAGCAAGAAAAACAAAGAATATGTAGAAAAGCAAAATTACCATTCATCTGTTACTTATCTTACTTATCTGGATATCTTGATCTGTTACTTATCTTGATTAAGTTTTAGTAAATCTAATTAGCAAATGAAATCAAAATACCGCTCTGTACAAAATTTAAAGTCTCAATAATTTTGGCAAAATAAAATTTTACTCACCAAGGCGTCCCCGGTACAGGAGTACTAGACACTGGTCTTGATTTATCCTGCACCTTTTGTTGATCTTTAGCCTTCTGCTGAGCTTGCTTTTCCTTCTCCTCTTCTTCCTTCTTCTTTTTAGATTCTTCATCAGCATGTTTCCTTTTAGAGCTATCATCGCCAGATTCCGTATCCGAATCTGTCTTACCTTTCTTTCCCGAAACTCCTTTTCCGTCGTCTGCGGAACTCGATTCGTCCTCACCATTTATAGTAGCTGCTTTAGTCTTTACATCTTGTTGCTTACCTGATCCCGCGCTGGTTGTTGAGCTATCACCAGATGTGTGACGTGTTGAGATGCCTTGAGCAGCTGCCAACTTTGCAGCTTTTAAATAAAAAATTATAGAATTAAACTAGTTTTAAACTATTATAATCATATATCCTGTTTTCCATAAAATAAACAATGTTGGAACATTTCAACTTATAAAAGAAACATTGGCAATGTTCTATAAATCTACTTGAAAATTTAATACCCCTTACATTTAAAAATAATTTCTATCACAATAGCATAAAACTGTCAAATAATGTTGTTGAAAATTTTAATATATGTAAGAATCATAATCAATATCGTCGCGATTATGTTAAGCAAAACGTCCCAATAGCGTTTATCCCATCTCCCTAAGATGATTCCGTCTCAGGATGATCACGATACTATAACCGATAGGGTAAACATTTACTGATTTCTATTGGTTGCTTATCTATAGTACATTCAGCCTTTATAGACTTACAAATCTCATAGATCAGTGCTCCGCAGGGGAGCTCGTGTCAGGTAGTTGTGTGGTACTGTCGCAGGGGGGCGTTTGGGTGTTGGTAGTAGATGAGTAAAAGATACCGGGTGGTCAAATAAAAGATGCAAATGTCGTAAGGTAAGTATATGATGAATATGTATATATAATTAAATTTTTTGAATGCGTCTGGTATAATGTATGTGTTGGAAAAAAAATCGTGGTCAGCTGGAGTTAGTAGCACGGGAGACAGTAAAATATACAAGGTGGAGCCTATGCGCAAAATCCCAGATGGCGGCCGCCACGTAATTGGTGGGAAATTTAAAAATTGAAAGTTGGACAGTAGTGATGCAAAATGGAAAATAAAATATCTTAAATTTCGAAAGTATACAGGGACAGATTGTAAAATAATAGAAGGAAAAAATTTAAATAGACTGCGTTTTATGGTATTTATTAGCGCCTATAGTTCTGCTATTATACAAGCAGCATTAAAAATAATAGTGACACGCGTATACAGGGGCGGGTTGAAAAGTAATAGAGGGAAAAAATTAAAATAGCCTGCGTTTTATGCTATTTATTAGCGCCTATAGTTCTGCTATTATACAGGCAGCATTAAAAATAATAGTGACACGTGTATACAGGGTGGGGTTGAAAATAATAACTTGAAAAATTCAAATGAATGCATTTTCCGCTATCTATTCGCGTTTATAATCTTTCAATTATACATGGTAGCATTAAAAATAATAGTATCAAGAGTATACAGGGGCGGATTGAAAAAATGTAGAATTTTTTTAATGATTGCATGTTTTGCCATGTATTTGCGTCTATAGTTCGCCTATTATACAGGGTAACATGAAAATAATAGTGCCAAAAGTATTCAGAGGCAGTTTTGAAAAATAATAGCCTGAATGTTTTTAAAATGGTTTCGTTTAATGTTGCTATTTGCGTCTATAGTTCGTCTATTATACAAGATTGCATTAAAAAATCAGTGCCATGAACATACACGAGCGGTTTGAAAATTCTAGTATGAAAAAATTAAAATAAACATCAAATTAAATCATGTATTTATATGGACATAACAGGCAGTAGATGCTACATATAGTAGACGTTGAAAAGTTTGAAGTCTGCAAAAAGTCAGTGTCTCCTCAGAGCGATGAAAATGTGAACTCAGTGTTTGTCCCACACTTAGAATAGGCCCAGTTGTCGTTTTAAGGCGGGTACACACTTGCATAGTAAATAAATATCGGTTGAGACGTCAGTAGTGATAAATTTCTTAATGTAAGAATCCCCCTAAAGTTTAGGGGGCCTTTGGTAAATGTGAGAGAGTGAGAGATGGCGGGAGTTGTATAGATTTTGCAAATATACACAGGTTCGTAAAAAATGGTACCGTAGTCGCAAATTGTTATTATGTATGCTAGTAATAGGTATCAAATATTTGTACCACGCCGTATAATGTTGAAACAACGGAATTGAAAAACGCTGTCAGTTTCATGTATGCAAATTATTTATAAATAAATCTTTTGATCCACTCTGTATAACGGCGAGAGGTTATTTTAGTTGTACATATATTTCGCTGTTTGAGGTTATGTATCTGTATAATACGCCGCAATATCAGTAGATATTATGCAATATAACCTAAATGTTGCGAAATCCAAAATGTCCACCTGCCCAGATGTAAATAAAAATACAATTGTTCATTGGGTCTAAACAAAAAACATGTGGTAACTGGATTTGCAAACAGATTTTAAAAAAAGTAACTAGATTTGTAAAAGTTACTAGATATAAAAAAATAATTGACAAAAATATATAGCAGAGACGTAAAAAAAATTTCTTGAATGAAAACCAAATGACATGAGTTAACAATTTTGTTGAATTGTGACAACTGGAGGGCCTTAAAATATCCAATATGTTGGTTTAAAGAAATATACTGGCAAATATTACGCAATACAACCTATATGTTGTGAAATCCAAGAGGATCGCCGGTCCTGATGTAAAAAGACATGTCATGGAGAGGTTTCTAAACAAAAACCACATGTTTAACAAAGAAGCACATGGTATGGTATGGTCCAAAGCCCCTGGTTAGGCCCCACCACAAATATAAAAGTTACTAATAATAATAATAGAACCCTTATTGGCGTAGTATTTACAATACATAAATCAACATATAATACAATATTTACCTAACACCATAATCAACTCATAAATCAAATCAATTAAACTTAAACCTAACCTTAGTATAATGCAAATAATATTCTAAA
>WYDF02261939.1:0-19115 GCA_009867245.2 Adranes taylori
TATATATACGTTAAATATCCTAAGTACAATATTTAGCTATATCACAATAGCTTACATAAGTTCACACCGAATAAATCTCATTATTCTAATTTGTGGGAACTTAATATTAATTACAACATTGAAAAATGTTAACAACTTACGACTAGATTTCGTTTCGACGTGTTTGCGTACTCATCAGGCATGTAACAGTTTCAATCTAATGAAATGACAGTTTCAATCATTGTGAAAAAATTGCAATGAAAAAATTTTGTACACAATGTACCATTAGATTGAAACTGTTACGTGCACTTGCCTGATGAGTACGCAAATACGTCGAAACGAGATCTCCTCGTAAGTTGGTAACATTTTACAATTTTGCAATCAATATTAAGTTCTCACAAATTAGAATATTGAGATTTATTCGGTGTGGACATATGTAAGCTATCCTGACATAGCTAACTAAATATTGTACTTAGGATATTTAAAGGTTATACATATACATAAACTTATTTTGTAAAAGTCCAGTACAGCTCTATTTTAGAAGTTGAATAATATAATAAACAGTTATATCGTTACAGTCGTTACATTTAATTGTATATTAAATAAGTACTTGAATATAACGGGAAATATATAACTAGGTCTGAGAGACCCTACGTCACTAATACCACGTCCCTGGTTAAGGGTTAAAACTAATGATATTTAAGAGTTTTGAATTTATTTACGGCTCGTGTACACTAGTAATTTAAATAGCTTCATTTGTAGCTATTATATCAAGCGATGCTTGTAGTCGTCTGACAAAACAAACGTCTATTAATTCAAAGATATGAACAGAGAAATGATTGTACATTTGAAAAGAGACAATAGCAAGAATTTCTTTGTTTACTAAAACATTTTACAAACTCTTATTTGATGAACATAATAAGAAATCAATATATCGATTTTATTGTTTCTCCAATATAAATCTTTTTTGCATTGCAATAAAGCAATTGCGTTCGAAATGCAACAGTTTTAAATGCTTATTGATTGAAAACAATAAATTATTCGATGTCACTTACCTGAACATACATACATTAAATTATTATCTCTACCATTGATTCAGGTCCGTAACTAAATCTCTTTATTAGTGTGAGAAATGAAACCTTAGATAGAAAATACAAAACAATCTGTACACAGTGCAATACAGAAGTCAAACTAAGTTTTGTAAAGCCAAACATAATTTTTCTGTCTCAGTTTTTCTAAAGTGGGCCACTAGATATCAACAAATTGCCCAAAATTTGGAGGTCAATTTGATTTATATTTAATTAACCTCTTACGACCCAATTCAATTGCATAACAATTATATACGAAATGCTAGGGTTCGATGGTTGTAGCCGTTTTGGTTTTACTTATTAGATTTTTCTTCTAGTTCGGATTTTAATTCCCTGGTTTTTATATGTTTTTAGCCAACTTTTGTACCTCTTCGTCGGGATGTGCTTTTAATCATTCCATTAGGTTGTGTCGTCTATTGTTTACAAGCTGTGCTGTGTCTGGAGGTTTTAGGGCCAACGTTACCATGGTGCGTCTAAGATCCTTGTCCACAACTTGCCGTGGGCGTTCTTTGCTCGCTGTTTTACAATTTCTGACCCTCTTGACCATACTTCCCAGCAATACATTAATTGCGGGCGACATACGTAGTTTACAATTTTACCTCAGTCTTGAATCGAAGCTCAGAATTTGATATAGTTTACCAGCGGTTTTGTTAGCTATGGCTTCCCTTCGTTTGATGTAAATTCTCCAAACGTTTTATCTTTATTGATTTGTTTTCGACTTTGCAGGTCTTTCTTCGTGGTTAATGTTTCCGAGTTTCGGCTTTTTTTACGATCAACTTTTGTTGGAGCTGATTCATTCTCAAAGACCCAAACTGACGATTGCTTTTTTCGGGATCATAGCAGCATACTCATGTTTCATCATCTGTGATGATGTTGTACACCAAATTAGACGATCCACAGTCAAAGCGATCTAGTGTAAATCGGCACCATCTCACATGGTCCTCTGTTTGAGCTGAAGTCAAGCTGTGGGGAATCCAGCTTACGGACTTTCAAATGTTTGTGTAAAATAGTGTTAATTGCTTTGACACCAATCGTTAAAGTTGCTTGAATATTTCTCACAGTAATATGCGGGTTCTCTTTAATCTTGTTCCGAATAAGATCAATATTGTTATTCTGTAACTGCCGTTTTTGGATTAGGAGCTCGAAAACTGTCATTAAGGAAGGTCGAGCGAGATGAAATGCATTGTACCATCGCTTTACGGTAGCGAAGGAACCCGACTTATCACCAAGCACTCGATTGATCTCCTCAAAACATTCTTTACGGTTTAAGCCACGCTTGGAATAGTAAAAAATCGCAGCCTGTTAATGCTCCTTGTTCATTTCCATTACTTATTGGCGAAACGATTACTTAAAACTTATGTAACTTACAAACAATCACGGCGAAATATATAGGAATGACTTCGAGGTCTTTCCAAGCTAGATTCAGGGAACATCATGATTGCATAAGATTGAGTAGATTTGGGTCGTCTCACTTTGGTGACGGCATTTCATCATCAGGCTATAAATTCGATTTAATGTCAGACTCCAGTATTTTAAATGTTTCGCAAAACAATAGTCAACTAGAATTTGTAGTTCAAATTTATATTAATGACGGAAAAAGACAAAATAAGAATTTACTAAGTAAGCATATTACTTTTGATTTTAATGATGTTATCTGTTATGAATCCAAGGTGGTGGCTTCTTAAACTGCTTATAAATTACCCCACCCCCCATGAATCGCGCTTGAATAAGGCGATTCCAGGAATCTCGAAATCCGGATAGCGGCTTTTATTTCGAAAAAATACAAAATAAAGAAACAACTTTTGGAGATTTGAATATTTTAGTTTCATTTGAGAAATATGAGTTCATTGCAGGGTCTGTCCTTCGAAATATGCAGGGTCTGTCCTAAATTATACCAGATTGGTTCTAGCGCGTCGTCCTCTCGCGCCGGGCAGGAAAACGCCGGGCAGGAAAACTGGTGGGAGAAAGTAGTAAGAAGCCTTAGCAAAGACAGACAACAAACCACAGTTTGTTTCATGCGGTGTTACGAAGTAGGTCGTTTGTCGCCTGACACGCTGTGTAGGTGTACTTTCACAAAGCAAAATGCCTGGGTTGATCGAGCAACGGTTTGCAATTAAATTTTGTTTCAGGCTCGGGAAATCTGGGACCGAGATTCTGGAAATGTTAAGAACAGCGTACAGGAATCAATGCAGGACATGATCCCAGGTTTTTGTCTGGCACAAGGCCTTTAAGGACGGAAGAGAGAGCGTTGAGGATGAAGAAAAAGGTCGACCGCCAACAACAACCAAAACGGAGGAAAACGTTGAAGGGTGAGAACTCTTTTGATCACCGATCAAAAGAGGGTTTTCCTGTATGACTCGGAGAATAAACGGCAAAGCGGAGAATGGCAGACGCACTCTCCTCATTTTGACAACTATCACTTGTAAACAACTAGATTGAAATGTCAAACAAAATTTGTTACAAAAATATCACCACCTACTAGATAGGCTCAGCAGAAATAGAACAGCCCTCGTATATGCATAGAACTCATGCCAGAGGTGGCCTTGCATAAGAAGCAATTAGGCTCATATGGAAGACATTACTAAATTTAGACACTCATAGTAAATCATCTTTCATATACCATATACGTACGTAGTCCATATAGGTGTATAGGTACGTAGTACATATAGGTACCATATATGTACGAAGTTTTTGACTTTTTCTGAATTTTCACCTTAGCACGTTTCTTATATTCACGTTCATACGTAATATAAAGAGCGTTTAATAAGGAACAATTTACCGTAAAAATAAATTTTGCAAAAAAAATCCGGCAAAAAATGTTAAAGAATAGTACATTTTTCAATGTAAGTATGTTCAAAGATTTTTTCCTAAACTACTGGATCGATTTGGATCAACTTTGTTAGAGATTTTTCTTTCTTTTCTAAATCCAATATAGCGGAAATGTGCATATAATTTTGCACATATACCTTATATTATGTGTCTAATGAAAATAGTCCCACGTCTCAAACTGCTATACAACGCAATGTTCGACGTTTCAAATTTAACAAACTTTTTGATATATCTCAGAAACTATAATAGATGAGACATTCAAATAAAATTTGTTTTATGGGCTACATTAAGCTCCTTCGATTTTAATATTGGGAAGATTTTTTTCTAAACTTAGAATTTAATATATATATTGGGTGTTTTTGTTTTGCAAACTTTGGGGCATCATTTGCTCAAAAACTTTTGTAATGTTTTTTATATTTCTTGTACCGAAAGTTCAAAATCTAAATATAAAAATTAAAATCTTATAAATATATTTTTTTTTCTAAATATAAAAATCGTGTATATGCATAACTTAACGAAAGAAAAAGATTAAAATGTATCCATATGCAAGTAAGGCATTAGCAGAAAGTGAATATTTGATGTTTCGTAGTTAAACCTCAACGCTGGCATTATTTAATAGAGTAAATTATGAATTTAATATTTCTTATTACTTGTGTCTCGAAAACATGTTTACCCCGTCTGGGACTCAAACTCGGACTTCTAGATTGCGAGTCAATTGCTCTTCCAATTGAGCTAACGGACACTTATTCGAAGACATAAATAATTTTTAATATGTATTTGTTTTCCGTATCTATTAAGATAGACAACTTATATATCAGGATTAGTTTTGGCCACTTGTTTTGTACCGGCGTTCGATTCTTTCGTCACCGGATAGATGGAGCCTCCTGGATGTTTTTAATAATTTCCTTTCCGCTTTGTAGGCGGTCGCATGTTTTTAATTGAATATTTGATGTTCCCTGGTTAAACCTCCACGGTGACATTATTTGATAGAATAAATTATGAAATTAATATTTCATACATGCCCGGGACTCGTACCCGGATCTCTCGATTGCTCTTCCAATTGAGCTGGTACGGAGACACATGTAATTGTTAAAATGTATTTGTTTTTAGGAACTATTAAGAAACAAGTAATAAGAAATATTGATTTCATAATTTACTCTATTAAATAATTACAGCGTGGAGATTTAACCACGAAACATCAAATATTCAATTAACCCATGCGACCGCGAGCAAAACGGAAAAGAAATTAATAAAAACATCTAGGAGACTCCATCTACCCGATGACGAATGAATCGATCGACGGTTTCATTATTTACTCTATTAAATAATGCCAGCGTGGAGGTTAAACCACGAAATATCAAATATTCAATTTACACATGCGACCGCGAGCAAAACGGAAAAGAAATTAATAAAACATTCAGGAGACTCCATCTGCCCGATGACGAATGAATCGATCGACGGTAGCAAACAGGTCGCCAAAAGAAATTCTGATATATAAGTTGCCTATCTTAATAGATACGAAAGACAAATACATAGTAAAAGTTATTTGTGTCTTCGAATAAATGTCCGTTACTTCAATTGGAAGAGCAATCGAGAGGTCCGGGTTCGAGTCCCGGACGGGGTAAACATTTTTTCGAGACACAAGTAATAAGAAATATTAATTTCATAACTTACTCTATTAAATAGCAGAAATATTTGTTTGAAATAAAAAGGAATGAGCAAACAAGTCAAGTAGCGACCAGAGAAGCAACTAATAATTTTACAAACTGTGGCACAGAGTGAAATAGCGTGAAATTGGGTTGGAATTAGGAATTGTAGCGTGGGGAGCGCCAGCCATAGAAGTAGCGTTGGAGCTGTCGGTAACTTTGTGATATATCGCAAAAACTATAAAAGATGCGACATTGAAATAACATTTGTTCTATAGGCTACTTTAAGCTTCTTCGATTTTATTAGAAGGATTTTCTAAAATCACAATTAGAATTAGCAATTAGAAGTTGGAGCTATTGGTACGGTTTGTCACATTAGCCACTATTATCGTTCCCGTTATTTGTGTAACTAGCTAGATCGGCGACATGTCGTGCTTTGTAGCACTATACAAAAGTAGCGGTTACGCCAGTAACGATACATTACTGCTTTGCATGGTTTTGGATTTAATATTTTGTTGTTTTTAAGAACCTTTCCGTTCAACAACTTTATAACAGTAAACAGAAGTGTATTTAAATATTTATTTAACAGAAAGGTTAAAGCATAAAATATTAAATCCAAACCTGTTGTCGTACGGTTACAACTATGCATTTCCATGCCAATCAATTATTATCCCAAACAACTATTAACCTAATTGAATTTAATAGATGTGTACACTGAAATGGTCTAAACTAAATAAATCAATCTTTAATTCATACAGTACATAATAACAGTTTTGACTTCCAGTATATGCAAGATGGGATATATTGAATAAAATAATGATTTTATTTTACGTTGCATAACTTAAAAGATATTCTACTATACAAGGCTAATAACATAATACTATGCAAACATAAGTAAAATTTATGGAACATATTATATGACTTTAGTAAACTTAAATAAACTATGATAGATTCCTTGAGGACGTGAAAACGCATCGTACGTACCAAGTGAAATTTATAACTCGAATTTTTCCCAACCGTGTGCAAAGTATATACTGATAAAATCATTTACATGCGTCTATTGAATTTATCGTGCATAATATTGTGTTTAATAATAATTGTTTATTTTGCTCTCGTTTGCATGCCTTAGAGCTTTCGTATTTCTGCTCTTTCTACCTCACTCGTTTGTTCACTTTTTCGATTCACAAGATTTGTGCTATAGAAATTCCATTAAAATCTTTCAATGGGAAGAGCTGCAATATGTTTTCAATATTTCATAATCAAGTTGCCTTAAAAGTAATCCCCATTAGCTGTATTATGCCTACGCCAACGATTGATCTAGCTTCCAAAGCATTTCTGGAATGTGCGTTTTGATATAGACACCAATTCAGGCGAGTTTTGTTTTATGGCTTCTTTGCTTTGAAAATGCGTTCTACGAACACGAAAAAGTCGCGAAAGACTCATAAAAGGCAGGTTGTTAGAAGGTATTTGTACTGTGTTTGGATAACAATCAATAAGATGAGAGGATATCGCGTCGTAGGAATCCAAGTGTTGTTCTTGTCCAAGTCTGTTGTTTTTTGCAGATAGATTCACTAAAACGTTTCATAGTTCTCTTAATTAAATCTTTGATTCTTTGGAGAAAAATCATGGTACACAATATTTTAATCAATGATAACAGTAATCATAAACTTAATGTTCCACTGAAATCGACGTAGTCTCTTTGATTTTAGCTTATATAACAAACCCAATTCACTCAATTCTTATTTTGTTTGCGTGTAAAATTCATAAACATATATATAAGCATTAGATACTATCTAATAATTTCCTGATTTGAATTAACAATGGAAAACATTGTGACAGACTCCCACTCGCGACGCTTCTAATGGTGAGTCATCGCGACTCTCAAAGATGGCGCAAATAAATATCTTATTAATTACAGAATTTATCAGCCTTCGGAAATATGTGCTGTCGGGCGCCAGGTTAGTTTAACGTGAGATCGCACGCTGAGCTTCTTGTTCCTCCGGTCCTCAGTGCCTTACTAAGGGCACAGGCAGCTTCTAGTCTTGTGAGTAAACCAGTGGTTCTCGTTCTTGTGGACAGCTGTAATAAACTTAATTCTAATGAGTGAAATAGCATTAATGTTTTAACAATACCGTCTATTGATCAACGCAGACCATATAAACAGAGCAAGAAAGTATTAATGCTCAATTAAATGTCAATATATGAATATAAAATTAAATGAATGACGTAAAAATGGCGGTTAAATAAATAATAACATTATCCTGAATAAAACAATATAGCAAATCTGTTTATATGAAACAGTACAAATGCATAATAATAATCAAAAGCGGTGCATATAAAGGAATTCAAAGATGTGCCGATAAAGTAATAAAACAATATAAATGCGGAAAGCATATAAAGAAACAGTTAATGAAACAACGGGAAGGCGAGGGGTACATCCTAATGCACAATATGACCAACCGGAGAGGCAGGTAGCTCAGTAGTCTACTATAGGCACGTAACCCAGTGAGGCGCTCTGCTGTTACTGTTGCTGAGTGACTACGATTACCCATGCGACGCACCAGTTAGAAGCATACACTCTATTTGGGGTGGTGAAGGGGAATACTATATGCGCACTGCAATACTATACGCGCAACCCAGTGAGGCGCACTGCTATTTTGGTGCCCTCTGACTACAACTAACCTTGCGGCGTACTAGCTAGAAGTTTACATTTTAGTAGTTTAGGAAAAAGGGGAATGAAACGGTAGGAACAGAAACAAAGCTTGATCTTCAATTTCGCAGAGGAACTAAATAATTCTATACAAGACTTTCTGATGCCATCACACATTACTTTCTGACGTGATGCGGTCTTTCCACATAATCCTATGTAAATCTCCTTATAATTCCTACGACGTAACACACAAGCGGCTTTCCCACAAATTATAATAGAACGCAGCAGATCATACAGTGGCAGCAAACAGCGAGTAGTAGCGATACACAGCCAAACACATTATTCAACGACGCCAACATATCATTACACGCCACACAACATTGAGGTAAGCGGCCGACGAAATCAATTCTTCCACACACAAACACGCATCTAGCGTACATAAGCCGTCATTTATCTTACAATAATAGGTATTGTGTACACATCACAGCAAAGCGACAGTTTATCTTTCTCTGTTGCATGTAATATATGGTAAGCCTTGCGCGAGATGTCAACTCGCTCATATGTTTTCAATATTTACAAATAATATATGCATTCAAGTTCATTATAAAATATAGGGTTCCCAAATCCTATTTATTTAATTGATTTAATTTATCTATTATGCAGAATTATAAAATCTCAAGAGACTTTTATCTTTACAGTAACGTGCTTCGTTACAGCATATCTTTTAACATCTCAATACGCTTTACTTTTTGCAAAGAAGTTCAGTTTGTTTGGTACAAGAGGTTTGAATCCTCTTATCACTCTTTTGAGTTCTTTGTCAACAACAAAAACAAGAGATAAATTAAGTGGAGAAAATGTTGTAACATACACTGCACTTTCTGGTTACAAAGCCATTTACATTCTGGGAAAATTCAATGAACATGCCTCAAAGATATATTATAAATTCCCTGAAAGGAAAGGGGTAGATTTTAGCAGAATCGCTCAGAGCGATCGAACTGTTGTACAGTGCTTGAACTGTGGAAACAAGTAAGTAGCCAAAGAAAACAGAAACAAATTGAAAGCTATCATAAAAACTTGTTATGTGGACGATAGGGATTTCATTAAGGGGTCATCAGTAACACGGTTATATAAGATTATCGGAACCCGAAAATAATGATGGTAGTAAAAATTGTTAAAATAACCAGGAAATGAACTTTAGCGAAATAATAATTCCGCGCTTGGCTAGAAGGCAAGTTCATCACAACAATATTCAGGCAGACTCAGCCAAAGAAGACTACCTTAGAAATATTTTCTTTCCTTTTGGAGCACGCTTCCAGGCTCGTAAATTCAGGTTGTGATTCCGGGTCGAAAACTATCGAACGAATAAAAAAAAAACAACTAGGAGTCCTATTGTAAAAAGCGGTTCGAGATGAGCTAAACTCGATGGGATTTACCGCACACCTTCGACAAAATGCCAACCATAGCTATAGGAATTAGTTAGCAATAAACCGCGAGTAGAATCCAAACAAATGAACAAAAATTATGGTATTGTCGTCTTCTTTCGCAACCTTCTGGGAAAGAATAAGGAAGTGGGTGTCGAAATAGGAAGTTGGTTTCTTGTTATCACAGCGGTTCGAGAACTAGCACGAATTGATTCTTAGTTGGTTTTAGCCCTGCAAAAAAACAAGAAACACTTTATTGATAAACGAGGCCCGAGTTCCAGTGCGATGGCTAGACATTTGGCCACTGAGTCTATTCCAGTCTTTTCGGACTGGTAAAAACTATTGCAAGCAGTTCTAATCGAGTAACGGTCTATTTAAGTTCGCTTTTTCTTTTCTTGCTCTTTCGCTAACAAACAATATGTACACATGCAAAAAGAACCCCAAAATTACACATACATATGCATGCATAGTTAGTAGAATGAACTAAAATTATTTGGAAACAAAACCCATATTTATAGGGGGTACAAATTAATTTAAGATAGAAGATTCAATTCAGAACATACACGTAGACTTGAGTTGTAACGATCAAAAATCGTTGCCATGTGAATCTGAGTATGACCTAAGGTACACACAGTGGATAGATTCTTCTGATAAACTCTCTACTGCTCTTGAAGCAATTGACGCATGTGATGCGGACTTCTACCCAAATATACAAACAATGCTTCAAATTTCTGCAATTCTGTCTGTTCCATCAGTAACTCCCGAACGTACGTTTTGAACTTTGAGGCGATTTAAAAGCTGCATCCGAAACATACCAAGCCCACGTCACAGGATTAGATCTTCTCGTAGTACACATAAACATGATTGTCGACTCTGAAGATGTAATTCAGCATTTTATATCAAAAGAACAAGATCAAATTCCTCGAATTGAAATTTTATAGCTTCGCTCATGAAAGATGTAGTGGCAGACTCTTCTCCTTTTACATTATTGTTCAGGGCTGTAGAATAAGTATCTTGCGAAGTTCTATTCGTATTCTAATAAGTTCGTTTTGTTTTCATGTCAGTGTTAGGATTTCTTTGCTCGTTTATTCGCATTTAGACGACATAACAACTATACACATAAATCTTCAATAAATGTTAATTCCAAATATATTTAAGTATCTAAATGTTAAGCAATTTAATCAATTCAAATACACGTCTCATTATTTAGATTTCATTTTATATTTTATCCGATTTTGTTGTGATTCATAAATTCTAAACAAGTGATATAATAGAATATTCGTTGTTAAATATTTTTATTATCCCATTCGTACACTGCTCGTACAAACTATTTCTCTTTCTGACGCTCAAGCTGTTTTTTCAAATAATTTACTATGTTTTTTCTGTGAAACGGCTCTGTATACTTTACGTTATCTCAATCTATTTAATCATTAATAAAATAAAACAAAACTGAGAAATAAAATACTATTAATTAAGTAAAATAGATCCGCTACTTAATTAGATGAACTTGAACTAATTAACATAACGAATACAATGCTACTAGTTACGAAGGACATTAACAATGGGCACCTACATTAATTTACCAAAAAAAGTAAACCAGGTAGTTATTCGACTATTCTTAATTAGATGTGTGAATATTTAATAATGAACAAAATAAATTTATTTCGTCTGTAAAATAATCTAATAATCATTAATTATAATCAAAGATGAATTCTATTGTCATGGAATTGTGTGCATGAAAAATTGGCCAGCATTATTATTCTCATTTGAACAATGATAAAAACTTAAAAACTTTATGATTGTTATAACAATAATTTCTACTAATGAGATAACGACCTTAAAAATATTTAGCAAACTGCTGTTAAATCTTATCCTGGTAATAGTAACAATCTTTCTAGACATAAATTACGAAATCCTTTTCACAAGCATTACAAAATCCTTTTCTAATTTTATTCTACCCTTATAAAACATATTTAATAAAATTTTGTACTGAAATTATTAAACTAAAATTATTAATAGAATAAATTATGAAATTAATATTTCTTATTACTTGTATCTCGAAAAAATGTTTAACCCGTCCGGGACTCGAACCTGGACCTCTCGATTGCCGGTCGATTGCTCTTCCTATTGACAAATCCTGAAACTAATTCGGATATATAAGTTGCCTATCTGAATACATACGAAAAACAAATACATATTCAAAATTATTTGTGTCTTCGTATAAGTACCCGTTAGCTCAATTGGAAGAGCGATCGACCGGCAATCAAGAGGTCCGGGTTCGAGTCCCGGATGGGGTAAACATTTATTCAAATTAATTTCATGATTTACTCTATTAAATAATGTCAGCGTGGAGGTTTAACCACGAAACATAAAATATGCATTTAAAATAATTAACACCTTACTCCTTACCCTCCTTGACATTCCCATCCCTAACCCCACTCTAACAATTCTTATATCCCGGTTTCCATGGCAGACTGGAAGGCTTATATTATTCCAATAACTTTCCTAACCTTCCCTAACCTTTCTTCTTTCATTCTATCTGTGCCATCTGCCTTGAGTTCATATACTTTTTACTGTCTCTTCCCTTAACATATTCCCCATTTTATACTCATTCCTTCATTTTCCTTCTCATTTTTATCCCTCCCTCCAACTCACATTCCCTTTATTATCTCCTTTATTTGTTTCGTTATCTCCAGTCCTTTTCTTTACTGTCCCAGACATATTCTCCAGTGTTCTCCTAACATCCTATCATTTTGACTCAATTCAATACCTGCAAATTCCTTCATCCAGTACCTCCATGTTTCCTCCTCTCTACCACAAATTTACACTGGTTGTGCAGGTAATATAAGATTTTCTGTGGAAGGGTTTGCACATCAAATATGTGACCTGAAGCAGCTCGTCAACTTGGTGTCAATATAACCATATCTTTTTAAATGTTTACCTCGTCCGGGACTCGAACCCGTACCTTTCGGTTGTTTTCGAAGTGCTATAGCACAATTGGAAGAGCTATCGACCGGCAATCCAGAGGTCAGGTTCTAGTCCTAGACGGGGTAAATATTTATTCGAGACACAAGTATTAAGAAATATTAATTTCATAAATTACTCTATTAAATAATGTCATCGTGGAGGTTTAACTACGAAACATCACATATTCATTTATAATTATTAACACCTTACTCCTTACCCTCCTTAACATTTCCTACCCTAACCCACTATAACAATTCTCATATTCCGGTTCCCATGGCAGACTTGAAGGCTTATATTACTCCAATAACTTTCCTAACCTTACCTGACCTTTCTTCTGTAATTCTATCTGTGCCATCTGTCTCGCATTCATATACTTTTTACTATATGTATTACTTCTTTCCTTACCATATTCCCCATTTTATACTCATTCCTTCATTTTCCTTCACATTCTTATCCCCCGCCCCAACTCACATTCTCTTCATTATCTCCTTTATTTGTTTCGTTATCTCCAGTCCCTTTCTTTACTGTCCCAGACATATTCTCCAGTGTTCCCCTAACATCATATCCTTTTCACTGAATTCTATTCTTTCAAAAATTCTTTCATCCTGTAACTCCATGTTTCCTTCTCTCTACCACAAATTTTACACTGGGTATGCAGGTAATATAAGAAAGTTTTTCTATGGAGGGGTTTGCACATCAAACGGACCAGAAGCAGCCCGTCACCTGGGCGTCAATGTAGATGGACCATACCTTTTTTCCTTCCCTTTTTTCGTTCTCATTGCCGCTATAGTCACTATCGATGAAGGCAGTTAAGGAATATTTAATCCCCAGGTAATAACAACATCTTATCTTATACTTTTCTACTGGCTGTTTGTTCAAGCCTATTTTATTCATAGCGGTGGTGGACCAAATAATGCGGAAAGTAATGGCCGATTGAGCGGAGGGAATCCATTGGGAACTCACAGAGAGATTTGATGACCTGAGCTTTGCTGACGATATCTGCCTCCTGACCCAGACGCACTGAAATATGTAGACCAAACTGGACACCTTAGAAACTGAAGCAGCGAGAATTGGCCTCAATATCAACAGACCAAAAACAAAAGAGCTACGAGTTAACCCCACCAAGAATTGAGAAACTATTAAAAGAGTCGAAACCTTGTAGATGAAGATATTGCCCATCGTATAAGGAAGGCGAAAGCAGCTTTCGCCCAGCTGCGCCCGATATGGAGATCCAAAGAAATATCATTAAAAACAAAGTTGCGATTGCTGGAGTCGAATGTAGAATCAGTACTGTGAGATGTGAAAGACAACGATCAGACTAAGTCGACAAACACAAGCAACAGAATCGGATGGCGGAACGTAATCTCCAACGAAGAAGTATGGCAGAGAACAGAGCATGCACAATGTGGTACACAAATAAAAAGGAAAGTAAGTCTTACTTTTCTACAACTTTTCCAAGTATTTACATTTTAGACTCTCCCCACACCCACTAACCGTGTTTTCAATCCCACGCAAGTTCGGATCCCTCAGAACGACGGAGTTGTCGACCTCAACCAGAAAAAAGAAAATAATTTAAAGCTTGTTACTGCGGGATTTTCCGAAAAGTTCATAAGGTTCTTAACTTAGTAAGTAATTTTATATATAGAAACAGATATTTCTATTGCTATCATCAACATCATTGGTTGATTTATATTCGTCGTAGCACAGCAGGAAACACAAACACCTCACACACATGCATACGGCTGTTTCTTCTTATACTTCTATGATCGAATAATATTCCAAGAGAATTTAAATAATATTCCGCTCAGCCCTAGCACCCATCTCCGGTAATAAATCAATCTTTATGTATATATTTATTTTCATTCCAAAGATGTCGACTGATCACTTATCTTTTGCACCATCGCTATTGCATTGTTATTTCAACAATTTTTGAGATACATATGTACATACAATAAAATAGGTGGTAAGATTTATTGAATACTTTATATAGATAGCGTTTTGTAAACTTTATTGAACGTTTTAACCAAACAAGATATTATTTTTAAGTTTCGAAATTCTCAGATTCCTATCGACGTTTTATTTATTTATTTATTTTAGCAACAGATCGTTAAAAGATATATCAAAATCACATATCTCCAGGACCATATCATGCTTTCTTGGACTAAGTACATGGTTATGGACTTGTACATGGTCTTGGACTGGTACATGGTCTAAGTACATGGTCTTAGACTAAGTACATGGTAATGACTCTCAAAATTAAAAATTAAAATTGGAATGCAGAAAAAGTTTTGAGTGTTTGAAGAAATATGTATTTTAAGCTTATCGGCTGATGCACTAAATAAAGAAATTTAATAAAGCAGCCTCGAATATAATGCGACTTGTGCACTAGATACCTACTATTTGAAGCAGGAATAAAAGGAAATACTCAAATATGAAACGAACAATGATTTTTAATGAGGCTAAGATATACGGACATGCTTGAATTATCATTATGATTGTTTCTGAATGCATTATGACATGTTCCACCCCCCATAAAATTTCATCCTGACTTCCATCCAGATTTTTATAAATGCAACCTTTCTTAAACCTTTTTCAAAGACGTGTCACTGGGTTGTTGCTAGGCAGTCATGATCCATTCCCCTAAAACTGGAATTGATGGTCTTTTTATTTTTCCTGTAGCGGTCAGCTGATTTCCGGCTAAGAGCCAATTGCTGTACACCTTTCGTAATTTGTCTTTGCTGAGCTACACCTACATCTAAAACTTTTAAATGCGAAGTCATTCCTCTTGGAATTATCACCATATCAGTATTCAAAGATTCAATTATTGTCTTCACTTCAGGTGTGAGGTGACCTCTAAATGCATAAAGTAAAAACATGGTGCTAAGTTGGCTTAATGCCGCAGGAAGCTGTCCCCATACAAGATTTAGCCAGTTCAATACCAGTTCCTTCGTGTTCCATTCTTTTTCTCGAACACATTCAATCAATCCAGGCGGCATCTTTATTTTTAGCATAGTTTTTTGGTTTTAATATCTGAAATAGAGAAAGATTCCGGCCATTTGCGGTGGCAGCAAACATACTTGAGAGGGTATTTGTGGGTTTTTTGAAGCTTTCTATGTTGAGAAGCAAAATATTATGGTAATTTTTGAGCAAATGTTGTACGCCGCCGTAAAGATTAACCGCTTCATCATTCGTTTTGAATTTAATTCTTGGGATTCCAAGCCATTGCTTTTAATGGAATCAGCTCACACGAAATTGGTAAACCCTCACTTTGTTTCTCTGATAAAAAATATTTAGAAGTTTTTTAACTGTTAGAATCTACCTGTGTTGAGGCTACGGAATGATGTCCTTGTGGAATTAGCACCTTTGTATTGCTCCATATTCTTATCGCAAAAGACGAGTATTCTCTTTTAGTTCATCATATTTGTTTGAAGTTTGTAAATTGTTTCTTTTTCAGCTTCCCTAGCGATCAGCACTTTAAAGTTCATATCGTATCCTTATTCTTTGTCATTGAAAGTTATATATTCTTTTGTTACTTTGTAATTGGTTATAGTAGTTTTAAAACTTTATGTCTGATGGATTATAATTTCTAGAACATATATTGCTCTTAGAAGACTATATTTAATAAACTTCTCTTTTCAAATCCGGCCCGTTATATCGTTATGCTACGTAATGGTATATACTGGTGAATAGGAAATGCAATACAAAACAACAGAAAAGTTAATGATTAAAAGGAATAGGAAGAAAGAGGAAGAGATCATAAAGGGGTTGAAGAATGAAAGTGAAATATGGAAATATGGAGACAGAATGGGATGTTGAAGGAAAAAAGTAGGATGTGTGAAATAAGTGTGAGTGAATGGGAGAAGAAATGTAAAGAGGAGCTGCCTGCGCAGGAAGTGGGAGAGGAAACAAATTGTGGATTGTTGAGGGGGGAGAAGGTAGGGCTGTGGAAGAAATTAAATTGCGGAAGAGGTAAAAGTGGAAATAGAGAAGATGAAGAGAGGCGGAGCTGCCGGAATGGATAGAATACCTGTACAATTGTGGGGATGTATGAATGTTGAGGGTATGAGAGCTGTGACAAGAGCATTAAATGAAATATGGATGAACAAGGCTGGCGTGCCGAATGTATGGAAAAAAGGTGTGTATACAAATGGTGTGTATAGTGCCTGTATACAAAAGAGGAGAAAGGGACAGTGTAGAAAGCTATAGGGGTATTACGATAATTGATGGTGTATATAGGTTATGTACCAGAATATTGAATAGGAGGTTGGAAAAGGAGGCTAAGGAGAAATGTGTGCTTTCTCGAACACAGAGTGGGTTTGTCAGGGGTAGAGGGAGACAGACAGACAACATAATCACAATTAATTACATAAGGTGTACTTGTCGTTTGTAGACCTAAGGGCAGCGTTTTACAGGATTAAGCGAAGCGCTCTGCGGGAGAGATTGGTAGAGGTGGGGATATCGAAAGAAATTGTAGAAATGATAATAATTATATTTGAAAGTACGGAGATAAGAGCGAGAGTTTGCTCGGAAGTGTCTGAATGGTTTGCGGTTAAAAGAGGTATGAGGCAATGGTGTCCCCTAAGTGCTTGCCCATTTATCATATACATATTCGATCTAGAGGAAGTGATGGGAAAGGGGCAAGCCGCGGGCATTATGATTGGGAGAAGAAACTTATGGACGTTGTCATATGCAGATGACATTGTATGCATGGAAAATAGTAAGGAAGAGATGAATGAAATGATTGAGAGATTAAGGAGGTATATGGAAAAAAGAGAATTGGAAATAAATGCAGGAAAAGGTTATGGTGTGTAAAGAAGGGGGGACATTGAGTATGAGCGACGAATTTGCAATAGGCGGAATAATGTTGGACGTGGTTAAAAACTATACATATCTGGGATTTATGTTGACAAATAGTGGGTCATGTACGAAGCATATAAGGATGACATGTAAGAAAGCA
This sequence comes from Adranes taylori, assembly GCA_009867245.2. Lineage (NCBI taxonomy): Eukaryota > Metazoa > Arthropoda > Insecta > Coleoptera > Staphylinidae > Adranes > Adranes taylori. Next base: position 17,538 of record WYDF02261939.1, read on the forward strand.
AGGGGTGTGATGGAAAGGATGAGAAAGGTATGGGTATGGAAATTTGGAGAGTATGTTAAGATGAGATTGAAGTTAATGGATGTATGTGTTGATGTACGGAGCTGAAGTATGGGCATTGAGTGAAAGTGAATTAATAGAGAGAATGCAAACAGGATGTATAAAATGATACCTGGAGTGGATAAGACCTTATGAAATAGTTTTAGAAGAAACCGGGTAATTGGGGTTAAAAGGTTGGTGAATTTTGAGAGAAAAGTATGGGCTAATGAGGAAAAGGGATTAGTTAAGTGTATTTATGGCACGTCAATAAAAGAGAACGAATCCAAGGATTACAGAAACAAGTGGGTGGTTAAAAGAAAGAGATTATACGAGAGAATAGATTGGTCTGTGACTAGATGGTGTGAAAAGATGCAAGAAGGTGAATCAGCGAGGTGGTGTAGAGGATGATAGATGTTGAGAAACAAGAAAGGAGTATGAGGATCAGAGAGAGTAGATTTAATACAAAATATGTCTGGATAAGGGTGGATGAAAGAATGGCAGATTAATTAAGGCCAAATTTGAGTATGAAAGAATGATGATGGCGATGTTTAGGTGTGGGAGTGAGAAACGGGGTAATAGATTCTGGATGAGTGACAAGGATAGGAAGTGTAGAGTGTATGGAGTGGATGAAGAAACATGGAGAGTGAGTGTAGGGGATGAGAGATGAGAGAGTGTAGGGGGATTAATTGGATGGATGAGGAAAGAATGCTGGGTGAGAATTAGAGGTAATGCATGGGAGAAGAAGGGAGGGGTAGAAAGATGACAGAAAAAGTGATAAATGAAGTGAGGAAAAGAAGCGAAGGAATATAAGGTATGAAGGGTTACAAAAGAGTTGTAAGAGGTAAAGAAGGGTTAGGAATAATACAAAGTGCAGAGGCGAGGAGATAAAGACAGGTCGATAGGGAAGGGAAGAAAATTGTGTGAAGAAAAGAACTTGGAAACGGAAGGGGAGGGAGAAGAAGAATTATAAGTACAGATTAAAATATAAAAAGCAGTATAGTAGTCATAAACAAATAACGATCCTGCTTGGATTAAACCTGTAATATAATAATAAGTTATGCGAGTGTACTTGCACATGAAATCGCACATACATACTAAAGCCTTAAAAGCGCGCAGCCCGTGAGCTATATGTAAAATCTGGAGGAGTGACATTTTTTTAATCAACTCGAGAAGATTAGAAATATGGTGTTTACTGAATTTTACAGACGATTTCAAGCTCTAATTTTATATTTGAACAAATTTTGAAAAAAAACAGGTGCGTAATTATATGGTATCGTGTAAAAATGAATTTTTGAAATTGCCAATTTCAATGAAATGATAGAAATTTTTAAAAATCGTCAACATGGGATTCATTAAACCTGCAGTGTGAAGGGAAACATAAACTTAGCAGGTGTTGGAAACATTTTTATGTTTGAAGACAAACTTCGTGTCTTTATGTGTAAACTTCAATTATGGGTAGGTAAACTTGGCAAAAACAATTATTCTGCGTTTGTCATATTAAAAGCACTGATCGATGATAATAAAGTTTACATGATCATCGCA
>WYDF02261950.1:0-19114 GCA_009867245.2 Adranes taylori
ACTTACAATTTCAATGACATCGATGTTTCGACATAAGTATTATACCACTTTTAATGCAATTTTGCTGGTATGAACCTGAAAAATTGTTAAAGGTAAATTGTTAATATTTAGAAACGTCAATGTAACTCAAAATTGCTGTATTAATGCTACTATTTCTAAATCGAGAACATTAATACAAAATTGCATTGAAAATGCAGATAATCATATATCGAACATCGATGTTTATTAAAATTAGGCCGATTATTATTTGTAGCATTCTATATTTTATACAATTTTTTGATACCAGTGTGCACAGAACTCGGCATGGGCAACAATATACCACTGATGACAATGTGGTCGACCATAAACGAAAAGATACACGTGTGACCTACAGAATTACTTATCAACGCACAAACTTCAACTATTATATTGGATCAATATTATAGCTCTGTCACTGACGTCGGGATGGTCACAATATACAAAGATATAAGCACAAGCACGTGGTCGGCATAGAGAATCTTATACAGTCATTAACGATGCACATACATACATTGAATTTAAAATTTTAATTTCGAGACATTTTTTTGTTTGCAGAACAATGTTCAAGCGACCATTCTGTAGGTTCTAATGACCTAATTTTACAGTCGTATTTTCCCATAATGTATTTTCTTATGGACGTTTGATCTAGAATCCTATATAGGCTCAAGGTCAAATGATCAAATGTCCGTCGGTTTCTGGTCCCATGTATTTCTTATGAGGGTTTTAGTCCAAAAGCTGCGTTACATAACTACTTACCCTACGTTTCATTCTTGAATTTTTATTCCCATGCAATTGCATTTCCAACCATTCACGGTTGGTATCGATGTATCATCTAATTGTCAGGCTAGATTTGTGAAATGCTCTATTTTCTAATCTGGCATCCTTCAATATTCTACCTCACTAGCATATGCTTCGCTGTACCACTGTTCACATTGAGTATGATGTTGCTTTTGCGACTTTGTTCTAGCATTTTTCTTACATGTGATCAAATTTTGTTCATATTTTTTATGGAATTTTACATATTTACATACATGTGACTTCATTCTCGTCGTTTATTGAATTTTAAAACAAATTTGTTATTTCGTCCACTAACACCTCTGTCTTTTTTATCATAGCCAGTTTAGCCAGTATATTGAACATTTCTACATCAGTTTAAGTTCAATACTCTAGCTCCCAATAGATCATCAGCAAATTCCAGTTTTCAACTAATTTCATTAAAATTATAATGGCACTAAAAACCTTTAAATTTTCTTGATTTGACCATGTAGTTGATAAAATCTCATTGGAAAATATAGACTTTGGCCTAATGCCGTTTTACGCGCGAGCGTCTAGAAAGCTTTCATCGAACGTTTTTCCATTTCACTCGTCCATTTTCTTTTAGCTGACAATACAATAGCACTCGAGTAACGGCGTGGTCAGACAAAAGAAGAAGAAAACAAAAAAGAAAGGTATAAAGAACTCCTATTAGTGACTTTTATTCACTTTTATTCTTTAACGAAAACCTATAGTTAGTTATCCGGATTTTCACTATCTTTCTCTGTTATATTCTCATTTTTCGATCGCATTAAAATGGATTCAAGTTTGATATATCTGATTAGAAATTAAGTAGTTGTTGCATATAATCTTTTTGTTGTATAAATCTTTGACGTAAAAGTTCTTTCTAGCTTTTGGTGTAGTAAAAAGTGTGACGAATGATACAATAAATATTTAATTGAAAATAAATTTAAAATTAACTTGTAATATTGCATTGGCACTTGAACTATTTTACAGGTTCATACCATCAACATTGACATAAGATTCTCATTAATTCAATTAATTAATAATCGCAATAAGCAATTCCTTAATAAATCATAAATTAAATGAGAAATCCTCTAACAATATATCTAAATTGACTAAAGAAATATAATATGCAATTAAATATAATCTAATATACAACCTAACCAATCAACTAATCATAATAAACTAGTTAAATCAAGAAAAAAAATATATTATCCAATATATAATCGTGATACGTTAACATAAAAACCATAAGAAAGTCGGTCAGGAGATCACATCTTGCGACAAACCTATACAACTAAGAATCAAAGACATTTCGCCGAAACGAGTAAGAGGCGGCATGGTCACGTCAAAGCTTTGTGTTATGCCGACACCGAGCGCTATGCTTTCATCTATTGCAGATTAATGTTTTTTTTTTCCTTTATCGGCGAATATTTGTTTTGACGAGAATTATCAAGTATTTCACCCACCACATTTTCTGAATGACGAATAGGATTTTAACCCTTTTGGCATTCAACAAATCTAATTGGATATTAGTTTAACGTATTTTCGAAGGAGGCGTTTTCTATACGAAAATTTGAGATTTGGACCACATCAAGCTACTATGCTGGTCTGATCCACCACCTTTTACAAATCACCACTACTTGCATTTCACTAGATAATCGTCAACAAAATAATGCAACTTTGACCTTTAAGTTTGCTTAACGTATCAGGAAGAAACTGTTGATTGGCCGGAAGTATAACATTCCTAAAAGTTTTGTAGCAGAGGCTTCTTTCAAACTACGCCTTTTTTGCGGCAGACGCCGTCGAAAGCCATTGACTTAAGCAACATGCCACAGCTTAGCCGATCCATCAGGAGCAGCTTCCTTCCCCGAAAATTCGCATATAAGGAGCCATCCAGGCCAGGGATCCACAGACGCAATTTTTGAGTTGTTGTCTTTGGATGGCTGAGAGAACCCAATCGTGCTAGTCGAAAGCTTTAATTCTGAAATAAGACCTAGTCAATTCCTTTTGGTTAGCGAAAATGATCGCAGCCAGCGTTGATCAGATCTTAAAGCGTTATAGTGAAGTTTAAAATATTCAAACAACATATTATATCTAAGAATAAAATAAGTAAAAATAAAATTCTACAAAATAAATTTCAAGTTCTAAGAAAATAAAACAAAAACGTTAAGTATCTGACGACACATCTTCTGCTGAATCTTTCGATTCCCAAATAATTATCACTTTCTTCTACTCTTATTTTCCCATTATCCTTGACATCGATGCAAGATATGGAGTCACACGAGAAGAAGTTACCTAGAAAGCACCGACCATTCGAGAGTACAAGGTCATCACCGACGCCAGCTTCAATATTTCAGCACAGGCCAAATTCATTCCGTCAACGCAAATTATTGGTCATTATCCACAGCATCATTATCCATCAACAAAAAGCCTATTATGATAACGTTTCAATGCATTCCTACACCTGCGCGCATATCTACGAAAATCCTACCACAACAGCGCATCGATAAAGTGATAAAGTTCTACATCTGCCAACGCTCCGTCCGACCTTCATTCACGTAGGTTCATTTATTTAGTCCAGTCAACGTCGACAATTCCAATTTCAACGCCGTTGGTACAGAAGAGAAGTTTCATTCCAGAACCGTACTCATAGCTGAAGACAAATAATACAATTAAATACGAAGATCATATTTCGTCACTCTTTATTTGCTTTATTTTTTTAATTGGAAGAACAGAACTGGATCAGCCTAACAACTTTAGAATTATATTTAGAATCAACATTATTGTCAGTCATTTAAAATCGCGTGTCGAGTCATGTATTTACAGTTATAAATATTAGAACAATAAACCAAACTATTTAAACCTGCTATTGCCTTTCTATGTTTATCATATAAGACATTAAGTACTTTATTATAAAAATTTAGAACAAACGAATTCCTAACCCAACCCTGAATCTCATGCAAGAGCAAATTATTTGCAAACAGAATAAAATATAACAACAAACCGTAACAAAATTACATTGAAAATGCTATTACGCCTGTTTTGAAACTTTAATACATAATTGCATAAAAAGTGGTGTAATACCTATATCGAAACATCGTTGTCATTGATATTGTAAATATTTATATATAATTCAAAATTGCGCTAAGAATGCTATCTGGAAATGCAGATAATCATATATCGAAACATCGATGTTTACCAAAATCGGGATGATTATTTGTAATATTATGTACCTTATACAATGTTTTGGTAAAAGTGTACACAAAACTCGGCATAGCCGACAATATACGTTTGATGACAACTCGTTTGATGACGAGCTCGGCCATAATCGAAAACGAACACGTGTGACCGATGTTTACATAACTTATTATCGCACATAACCTCAAATATTATATTGGATCAATATTATAGCTGTCACTGACGCCGGAATGGTCACAATATACGAAAATATACGATCAAACACGCGGTCCCTGCATCAGTTTTTATCAAGAAGCTTGCAAAAATTGTGGCATCTACAACAACGAAAGAATAAATTATGCTGAAAAAGAACCTTCTTGTTATCTCGTATTGGTCGTATGAAGCGGTAATTTTTCATATCGCCCATTTGAATATTATTACCTTAAAATATTTTATAGACCAGGTGCTAAGAAAAAATCTAGCAAAAAATAACTGAAGATGAAATTTCTGATGTAGAATCTGTAGAAAAAGAAGGAAATTTACTGCTTCAAAGATTAAACTAGAGGTTTCAAAATAAGTTGAATTTATATATTATATCTCTTATGTAACTAACGAAATGATTTTATAAAGTTATCCGGGAGCGAGAGCAGTAATAATTATAATATCGGTAATATTCGAATTTTAGCTAAGACGCATAAGTACTTATCTAAATCCACACACACCTGATGTGGTTGTCATACGAATAACCATCTAGAAGATTTTATGCTGGGGAACCCCCTAACTAAGCTAAAATACTAATATATATTTCTAAAAGTAATTAATCGTCAAAATGAACTGGTTTGGTAGAAAATGATCTTGTTTAATTTTCGGAACCCCCTAACACCTGTTTTGGATTCTCAGGTTATTATGCAGAGGATTTATTGTAAAGAACACCATTTCTAAATATAAAAACCTTTCGAGTCGATAAATATATTAAATTTTTAATTATTCTAATTGTGAACAATTTACTGAAATTAAAAGTGCAGTTAGGTTACATTACAAGTCCATTAAATCGAAATCATTCTTGTTGTGTGCGTCGTTTTAAGAGGACAAAAATATTCCCGATTCTCTCGAGGACTATCTCGCCTCCGGAGAGACTTAATCAACGCACATCTGTTAATTTTTGCGCCCTGATTTATATTGACGGCAGAGTGAATGGACGAGAGAGAAGTGAGGTTTTAACCTCACTCACTCATGCTCGCTAACGTTTTCCTAAAACGTAGTCTCCGCGTATCTACGCTTGGTTACTACCCAATTTGCCACTACCTTTGACGGATGGTGTGTGTACGGCTTAAATGGATGAAAAATACTCATTCCAAATGCATTGTTGTCATATGTCACATATTGCAATTTAAAGATACATTATGATCGATTTGAATTCTTTGCGAATGTTCATTAAGTAACTTTCTCAATTGTTTAAGGATTTGTTCTATGTAATTTCTGTAATTTCCATTAAATAACTCGGAGCTCTTTTCATCGTTTTATTTCACCTGTACAGACTTAATGTACGTACAGTATTTTAACGCACCAAATCAATGTAATAACGATTAATTAATATATTTCCCAAAAATAATATAAATTGGGAAATATAAATTTAATACGCTTAAAATAAAATCTCATATGGCGCGGGAACATCGAATAGATGCCACTGAACACGAAAATAATGTACAAACGTACCGTCTTTGCACGCGCAAGAAAGGTCAAAGCGTACCGACATATAAGACGTTTAGCCGCTGCTATACGGAAATACCAGCGAGCTGTCGGCATCATTTGCCATAAATATGTGTGCGTGTGTCTATTACACAGATAGATAATATTTGCGCATCGAATTTTTCTTTTGCGAAAGCTTTTATTCTTATTATTTTCAACTGAAAGAGTTTTATGACATAACGTGTATTTCCACTACCCATTTTGAATAAACAGCTATGTTCTCACCCTATTGTGCTTTCCACCAATCTCTGATAGATTATTAGTTCTACAATTTTTAGCAGTAGGGGTTTGGTGTAATGCTCCCCAAGATTTCGCTCCATCTCATATGCTTTCGTCTACAAAATAATGCAATTCTGATCCTTAGAAATGTCAACGGATCGAAGAAATTTTTCTATTCGTCGAAATTCGAATCGATCTAAAACTTTCTAGCAGAAATTTTCTTCAAGGCCATCCCCAAGTAACACCGGCTACTACGAAAATTGCCATGGCTGAACCAACCACCTAAAGTTGCTTCTTCTCAACTGACTTTGTATAAAAGGACCCACTCAATCCAGCGTTCTCCAGGCGCATTTTGGCTTTTCTACTGCTTGCTTCTGAGTGAGCAAATTGGCACATTTCAACTAGAATAATTCACCATTAATTGATCAAAGTTATTTTTGAAGATCGAGCAGAATTCGCGCTCTTTAATCTTATTTTGCATCAAAGTAAGTGCCACCAACAAACGGCTATTTTTTATTCAGTACGAAGGTTATTTTCAGGAGACACCGGGACGTCCCTATGTCCCGGTGTCTCCTGAAAATAACCCATCGGGATAACTGGACAATGGACCACCGGAACAACGAAACCCGGCAAAACAACGTTTGCAGAGTCCAGCAGCTGTCCGGGGCAATGGGTACGCTGTCCGTGGTAATGGAGAGCTATCCGCGGCAGAGCCGCGGCAATGGTAGAGCTCTCCACAGCAACGGAGCTGTCCGCGGCACAGCCATCTGCGTCGTAGCCAAATATGGGGACCTGGTGGGTGGCAAAATAACGTTTGCCGGGTCCGCTAGTTTACTGCAGTCATTATTTTCTGGTAAATCTTCCGTTCTCTCACTCACTTCTTATTTCATTCATTCATTTCAATATTTCATAACCCTTCCTTGACAAACTACTTCGTCAATGCGAAAAGGAGGCGGTCAACATCAGAGGAAGAGGGACCAATCAAACTGAGGGGCCAATCAAACTGAGAGGCCAATCAAACTACGTTGAGAAGCCAATCAAACTACATTGTTCTCGTACTCCGCGCATGCTGGGCGATTTACCAACACTACCCACACCACCTGGGCAACAGCGGGAAGAATCTCCAGTTACCTCTTCCATCACACGACCACCTGCACAGATCCAGGCGATGTGCCATTGCTCCCTACGCCATGCATGTGATAGCCCTACGACCATGCAAGAGACATCGAATTCATACGCAGCAAATTCATTTTCTTCCGTCACATATTACATCGTATCTTCACAATACATCTCAGGCCATTTTTCTACCTTCGTCCTGTTAACTGGCTTGATCAACCTACAATAATTTCCTTAAACGTTCATCTTTCAACTATTTAATTCTCCGGACGTCCTGAAGAGACGAAAAGCCAAAATCCAATTAGAAGAACAAATTTATATGATAAATTATCCTTACTTCGCTACTTTGCTTGCTAATGGAATATGATAATGGAATCACCCTAACAACTTTTTGAATTATAAGTAGAAGCTATTCATTGTAGGTCAATTAAAAATCGCGAGTCGGGTCTTGCATATGAAGTTCTAAATATTAACGAACAATAAAGAAAATAACTTCACCGCGTTATTGCGTACATCATTTATGTGTTTAAGTACTTGTGTTTAAGAATTTCTAACCCAACCCTGTATTGAAATAAAAGCAGTATAGTGGTCATAAGATAATCTCGATCCTGCTTTGATAAGAACAATTATGTAACAAATTTATTAATTCTCTGTCTAGTAACTGAACGCTGTCAGCTTGTAAAGTCAGGAAACTCCACTCTACACATTTAGTTTATCATAATAATACTTTTATAGTTTATCTTTTAAATTATAACAATTAGTAAACGCAACGACTTTGAACTATTAAGAAAGAATAAAAATTTAAATTTAATTACCTACGTTTAAAAAATAATATTTTTTAATGAAATTAATATTAGAAAATTTCTTCAGTAATTTTCCTCGGTTTATCCTTGGATGAACAATATTTTTAGAAAGCAATAGACCAAGCAGTACTAGTTATATGATAAGGTCCTCATTATAGCATACGTAGATGTTTCAAATAATAAGGTAAAACCATTAAAATCCAGGTCGAAAAAATATAGTCAAATACGGGTTGAAAATTTTCCCGAAATATGGCCATATACGAATCAATCTTAGATCTACAACGTGATATAAACGCCAGTGTATCTAAAAATGCGACCTTCAGCTATTTCAAATGATTGCAAATAAAACAATGCGAAGTTCGCGGTGATATACGGAATCAACCAAAATATTGTAACGAGGCAAAAGCAACCATTCCCCCAAATAAAACGTGTCAATATACGAATCTAAACACATGCGAAAAACTAAAAGGCCTCTCCAAGCGTTTACAATGTTTACAACATCAAAAGAAACTTCTAGTTTCCACTTGCAAACAATAACGGCTTCTATGGCCTACCTGGAAATTAACGACGGCTTTAGCTGAAGTTCTACAGGAGCAGGAGGAATCCATACAGTAAAAAGTGCACGATTAATACTTTGGTTGATTCAGAACTTATTAAAACAAATTATCTACTAGTCTTGATCTAATGTTTTGATTATATTTAAACCAAACATCGATAATATTAAGAACCAAATAAAGATTGCTGCAAACAGAACAAAGAAAACCAACTAATATTTTCTAACACGCTTGTACATTTTCTAAAAAAGAAATTATTTACCTTCTAAAATAATTAGAGTCATGAGATATATTGATAAATAAATTATATTAACCTTCCTCTGGTATATTTTACATCATTGACAAGACATGGCATTATATGTTCTTGGTTTCTAGTCTGAAAACTGCGTCCTGTTTGTACAATATATTAGATCTAAATTAGAGTTCCTACATTTCGGTTTTTTTTTCTCAACAGCTGGGATTATATACTGATGTTAATTTATAGGAAACGATCATTTTCTTCTTCCTATATAAAACGAAATTGGCATCAATGCGTTTTAATATCACCCCTCTAATCGTAATCAAGTGAATGAACGAGTATTTTGTATATGAGTATGTATGGTTTGTATACATGTGCCGTGTCTGGGCAGTGACTCGTTAAGCACGTTTCGCATAATTAAAATGTATATTTTGTGGCGGTGTTTTGACAGGACCCATTCTTTTCATACGATCAACGTAATAAACATAAAAAATAATATCATCTTCATTATCATAACATCCCACTGAATATTGTAGTAGTCGCATGACCACCAGTCATCATCAGTCAAGCTTTGCCTATATTAAATGCGATATCAGTACAGGTTTAATGCGATTTACTGAATTTCTTCATGAAAAAATAATATCTTTTATAGTTACAGGGCATAAGCCCAATATTGGGTCGGTGAATAATTATTGCGGCTTCTTTTTTCTTTAAAAATCGACGATTAAAAAAAATTCATAAAAATAATCCTCTTTTCAGTTAATGAAAATGAGTATCATATCTATATTCGCCATATTATGCGCTATCACTTCGGGAAATGATTGGAATGCAGAACAATCACTTCGCAATCTCAACGAAATCTTTGACAAAGGAACAATCAGCAAAAATTGGAAGATGGATCAAGACGTTCATATCGGGCGGTACAAGCCGTTTCTGACTAAGCCATCCAGCCACCTAGACCTTGTCTCAACTCGTTCTAAAATAATAAATGACGTGACGTTGTCATTTATGGGGTTTAACATAAATAGTTTTCGTGCTTGACAGCTGTCAAATTATAATCCAATATGACGGACCACAGAGTATTTCCGGTTTAGGATTTTGAAAGATGGTACAGAGAATTGAAATGGCGGTAAATTAAGAAAAAATTAAAATCAATGCGTGCGTGAGTTGGCTCTCTATATGAATGGCGTGAAATTTGAATTTTTAAATGCTAATATTTGGATTAGGATTTTTTTAATTTTAATATTTAGGCTGCTGACGTCGTCGTCATCATCATCGATGTGTGTGTGTGTGTATGAGAATAGCGTGAAATTAAATTTTTTTGATTTTTAATATTTGAGCTGAAAACGTCTTTAATTTTTTTGGGCTGCTGACGTTGTTGAAAGCTAAAAGGGTAAGTACACACTTGTATTTTCTTAGATTTTAGTCAAAAAAGATCTATTTACAATAGATATATACAGAATATAACCAAGTGTTTTTAAAAAAATATTTACAATAGTCGCATACATTAGCGTTTGATATCCAAGATGAAAAGTTACTAGATTGATGAAGCTAGATATAAATAAATCTCAATTTGCAATAAAACCCGTTGATTTAAACAAGCAAGCAACCAACCAACCAACCGATTTTAGTCAAATAAAGATCTATTATTGTATTTTCAATACAAATAGCATAAATAATGCAATTTAACTTACATAAGCGATTTCGATATACGTATTAGGTCATCTTCAGTTCAAAAATGTTATAAAAAATAAAATATCTTACTTTCATTTATAAATTACTATTACATTCTTGTTTTTTCGTATAGAATCACAACAGTCCATCAGTTTTTCAAGTTTTATAGCATTTTAATATTATATTTTCATCGATTTTGCCCCGTCATCGTCATTATCGACATACATACATAATCCATCATTCAAATTTTTTGAACAGCATCTAATCAGCAAACAGTTAATATGATGAGACATAGGTTATAACTGGCGTTTGATAGGTAAAAGCATCTTCAGAGTACAAATTTAGTTGTAAAATCGGTTATAGGTGAAATTGTAAGGAAATATGAGATGATTTCGTTATGTATGATCATCTGCAGGAAAAATTTGAAATTGTAAGGAGATATGGATTGATTTCAAGATGTATGATCATCTTCAGGTCAAATTTAGCTGAAAATCAAATTTATAACCATTGTACCTGTAAATGAGTGAAATGTAATTTAGACGATTTTCTTGAATAAATGATTATAGCTTTTAGTGCAAAAGTTTGCTGAAAGAACCAATATAGCTATATATTTCATCAATTTAAATCCAGCGGCGAAAATAGTATTATATATTCCTCATTTTCGGCAACCATCATTAATCCCATCATTAAAATGAACAAGGAAGAGGTTGACTATCAAATTTCGGCGATCAGATATTTTTGACAGCCGTGGAATAGGAGGAAAGCTTGACAACGAGAATATTGGCCAAAGACTTCAATGTGGACCATTTATCAATCGTTTATCGACTCAAAAGCTCAGAAAAGTATGGAAATTGACTGGACCTCCATAAACTCTCCGGCAACAACAAAGCATAAAGTATCCGAATTTTCACAGATTAGAAAACAAATAAAATTAAGAAAATGAATTTGTATTAAGCATGTTTTGATGAATGGTTTGTTTTGACAAAGCCTTAGAAAAGCGTATTTAAACAATTGATACAGGTAATAAAGGATAGTAAATATTTAAACGATAATTTTATATAGGCGTGACAAGCAGAAAGTTTCAGGTAAGATTTAAGGAACATCTGATTGCAATTAGGATTAATCGTCTTGGAAAATCCAATTTTGCTGAACATATTTTAAATATAAATCCAGATTTCTCTTTGAAAGAGGGCGCAAAAATTTCACAAACAATTATTACAGTCAGGAATACTGTTTTTTTATTCATTAAATATGTATACTTCAAATCACTGCAACGTTCCAATGATGAATATATTTCTATTTACTTTTACTGTATCAAGTTAGTTTCATATTCACACAAACCCATATTAAAATGTATTGCATAGCAAGTCAATTTTTTTAACCCCTTCACATCCTCTGAGACAATCTTATTCCTCTCACCAAAATACTCCCATTTATTCTAAAGTTTACTGTAAGCGAGACGTATACCAATTTTCTTTCACGCCTCTTGCTACATTTGAAATGAGCAGTTTTTCGTAACCATTTGCCGTTTTTCTCTTATTTCTCGCGCCCTGTTTTTTTTTTCTGTATGTATTTTTTCCTCTATTTGTTCGCGACAAAAGCTATTTTTTTTTTCTTACTTTGAATTTGTCGCGTCGACGGATGGTTTTCTAGAATGGAAAATGTAAATTCAGGATGGAGAAAAGAGAAAAAGTGCGAAGGTAAAATGTGTGTAATTGTATATTGTAAAGATAAACGATACTAGAAATTGAAGGAAATCATTAAAATTAGCTTCAACGTTAGCTTCAGTTAGTTAGCTTCAAAGAGACAAATCAGTTCTTATTAAAACACACTCAACTTAACCAGGAATAGTAGGGCGATGATTAATGATTTATTTGGGAGCATAGATTAAATTAGTAAACAATTTATGGGGTATTAATATATTCACAAAATAATAAAAGTAAACAATGATCTATTTCCTTGTCTCAATTCAATTAGTCTGCTATAAATAAAACTATTATGATACAACAAATAATTAAACACTAGCTTAAATGTTGGTAAGCTATTAACAATTAGCTTACCGACATTTAAATAATAATAATTAGTTAGATTTACGTTAGATTATGATTAGTTACACTGAATACAATGAACTACTCAGAATAAAATCATAACTTAAGAATTTATCAAATCAACTGATTTATAATAAATAAAATCGCCTACTTACATCCGAACGTCTGCCATAATTCTCACGACAACACGATAAAGGAAAAGCGGCGTAAGTTATTTAAAGTAATATAAATAAACCATTCAAGATTGGTAAACCATCTGGTCTCTTTCCTGTACAGTTTTTGTTAATTTATTTCAGGTAGGCCATGTTTCGTGAAGTTTGATGCATCTCACTTCTGCTTATTAGAAGTCTATAACTTAATTTATTTTTTTCATTATCTCTTTCTAACTTCATGAACGAAAAACGCTTGCCCTCAGCTTTCGCGGGTTTACTTTAAAATTCGTCTCGGTTCGCCTAGATTTGGAAGTAACAAGTACGCCTGACTCATCATGTGTTATAGATAGAATGAATCTTTATATTTTATTCCGAAATTAATTTATTTTGTATTTTGTATAGTTATTTTAGAATTTAAGCTGTTTGTTGTAAGTTATTTTTATGAAGTTAAATTTGGGGTGTTGCGAGTTTCTCAAGGACTGATTTATCACATTAAGGCTAACTCAATTCCATGTCACAAATTGTAACAAAGATAGATTAAATCTTTGTTATATTTACACAGACAGTGTTACTATGCACATACAGTTTTACTATGTCAGACAATATTTACAATGCAATGACATGAAACAAAATTTAGACAAATTTAATATGGGGGGAAATCATGTACGAAATTGTAGGGTTACGGACAAAATTGGCTGCGAACAAAAAATTGACCGAGGATAAAATAGCAAAGAAAACTAAAGGGGTAAAGAAAATGGTTGTTGATAGAGATATTTCGGTACAATAGTATAAAGATTGTTTGGTTGATGAGAGCCAAATATATAAACAATAATAAATATTTAAATCCATCAAGCATATCATCTTTACACATAAACAGAATAAATTAGCACTATCTCCATATGAAGACAAAAGATTTATTTAGGCAGATGGCGTTAGAACGTTGGATTGGGGTTATAAAGATATTCCATCTAGGGAGTTATCTAAAATTCGTCTCGGTTCACCTAGATTTGGAAGAAACAAGTGAGCCTGACTCATCATGTGTTATAAATAGAATGAATCTTTATATTTTATTCCGAAATAAATTTATTTTGTATTTTGTATAGTTATTTTAGAATTTAAGCTGTTTGTTGTAAGTTATTTTAATGAAGTTAAATTTGGGGTGTTGCGAGTTTCTCAATGACTGTTTTATCTCATTAAGGCAAAGTCAATTCCATGTCACAAATTTTAACGTGACAACATGAAAGTTAAAATTTGACTAGCTTGTAATTGACGAAAGCATAGACGTACAAGATAATGCTCAGCCAGCTGTTTTTATTCGCGGTTGTGATGCAAATTTGAAAGTAAGTAAAGTGCTTCTTCTGGAGATTATGTTAATGCACCTTACAACAACTGGGGTTGGCACAGCACAAGATAATAAATAATTCTCTTCGACACTTTCATTGTATTACTCATCAACAAACATTATGTTCCAAAGTTCATTCTGTAAAAGGGAGGTTGCGGCACTGGATATAAGTAGTATTAGCATAACCCGGGCAGAGGGAAATACTTATAAAACCATATTTGCAAGCAAAATTAAACTCCTTAGTTTCAGTACTCAAACCAGAAGATTTAAAAAATCTAAATGTTAATTGTGGTAATTGCATGAAATCGACAAGGTATTACGAAATTGGCGATACATAGATTTCACCCGATGAAACTGTTTGATTTTCTCGATTCTTGTCCTTTTGTTAGCATCGATATATAGCTCCGTCATGTCCATTCCTTTACCACCTGGGACCTATAAGATTGTTTGGTTGATAAGAGGGAAATATGTAAACAACAATAAATATTTAAATTCATAAAGCATATCATCTTTACACATAAACAGAATAAATTAGCACTATCTCCTAATGACGACAAAAGATTTATTAAGGCACTATTACGATAGAAAATGAGATACATCAATTCAGATCATACAAGTATTAATGAAAATATCAAGATGATCAACAGAATCGGTCTACAACTATGATGAAAATTAGTCATCAGCAATAGGTAGGACAACGCGCTATTTCAATGTATATGTGACTAAATCAATTTATTTGGTAATAGATCCATAATAGGTGAAGCGCCCAGGATGTGTTGCAATAGTGTATGTGAAAATTGCGTATTTGATTTGAGTTTGATCATGGTCGAATATAATTAGTTTAAAGCTTCACCACAAGCCAGAGAACCAGATTTTTGGTGTTACAGGCGGTTTGAATTTTGAAAATATAATCATGAATTCAATTAAATAAAACCAGAATTAATTCCAAATTAAATCATGAATAAATTAAATTGTTAATGAGTTAGGACTGGGGGAAAGTAGTAGTCAGTATCTGATAATAAATTAAATAACATTTTTACGAATAAAGTAAAATAAATTATTAGAAAACAAGATTATTTAGCGAATAAATTAAAATAATTCTAAATGAATGATTTGCATATGCGATTTTGATTAATTTCGTAGCAGGTTATTTTAATAGGTTAAACAAATTTTGAAGATTTGGTTAATGAAAAATATCACCAGGCTTCTTCAAGAAAAGATAATATTATAAACTCCTACTTACACATGTATGTTTTAATTTATTGTAACGAGGCAAATTGCCTTCGTTCCAATTTAGTTTGATGAAAGAATGATTGAACATTTGATACTTATAAATTATGTAAATAATTCAGTATAGATCGATTTTGTGAAAAGTTATTATTATCTAAGCATGTAGTGTCCTAGATACACGAGTTACAAGAAGGAAAAATGCTAGTTAACACTTAGATTAAAGAACATTTAAAAATATCTTACTTAAATAAGAATTTCATCCTTCCGTCGGACAAAAACAAAGCTATGACGTAAATTATACAAATTGTGTGTAGTAGTGGGGACATCCTTAATTGGTCATCAGCAATAGATAGCACAATGCGCTATTTCAATATATATTGGTAATAGATCCATAATAGGTGAAGAGCCCAGTATGTGGTGCAACAATGTATGCGAAGGTTGTATATTTGATTTAAGTTTGATTAATCATGGCTGAAAATTATTTGTACAGAGTGCAATAGACACCTAAGATACATTAGATGGATACAATTTACCATAAGAAGGGGCAATGTTGTAGTGAGAGATTTCAACGTAATGAGAGTATGAATTTGGTTGGTCGAAAAAAGGTTTTAAAGCTTTCATACATGGCAGAGAACCATATTTTGCAGTAACAGGGCAAAATCCTTGGCGGTTTGAATTTTGAAAATATAATCATGAACTGAATTAAATAAAACCAGAATTAATTCCAAATTAAATAATGAATAAATTAAATTGTTAATGAGTTAGGACTGGGGGAAAGTAGTAGTCAGTATCTGATAATAAATTAAATAACATTTTTAAGTATTAATTTTACGAATAAAGTAAAATAAATTATTAGGAAAGAAGTTTATTTACCTTACAAAATTTAAATAATTCTAAATGAGGTAATAAGATCTCTGTGCGTCAAAATAAAAATAATTATAAAATATGTTTGTGAGGATACAATACAGAAATTGTAGGCCAAATTATTTCATGTCAATTTAAGAACTAATTAATCTGATTAATTTCTTAGCACGTCATAATCGAGCATGAGTAACATTTTATTTAATTAATTTTGCATTGCGTTATTTATTTAAATGAACGAATATTTAACTACATGTATGTATTTCTAAACTTATTTTCAATACATTTAAGTTCTCGTAATCCTACCAATGACAAACTCTGTCATTGGTAGGAGAGTGTTTTATATATTCAGTGATGATAAACTAGGGGGATTATAACTGCACATATTCTGGCTCGATAAAAACTGTAATTTGATTAGTAATCGATAAATTCAAGTGAGAATTAATGCGAATCACATTTTTCTAAGCATAGAATAATCTAGTACCTAAAAGGTACGAGGAGATCGCTGCGTTACTCCATAACAAAGAGACCTCTCTTACCAATGTCACGTAAAACTAACGTGACAATATGATGATTAAATACTGCTACTTTTTATTCTGAAATATAGTATATTACTTGAAGTAATAGATACGTAATACCAACAGAGAACAATTTATAATTACAACAAATGTCTTTAAAACGCGGCTTGTTCAAGATGTATGGAACCATTTCACACATTATTATAAGGGACCATCAGCACCTTCTTTACTAGGTGTATCACTGTCGTATATTTTGAAAGACATGAC
The DNA here is from genome assembly GCA_009867245.2 of Adranes taylori. NCBI lineage: Eukaryota > Metazoa > Arthropoda > Insecta > Coleoptera > Staphylinidae > Adranes > Adranes taylori. Next base: position 16,747 of record WYDF02261950.1, read on the forward strand.
TCTGCTCACTAAGCCAATAACCGGCTGTTTATAGAAATAAAAATTCGTCTTATGAATTATTAGTTTCTGAATGCAGCCAGCATTACACTTGTTTTAAATGATATTGGAAATTGATGTTTTTAATTATTATAATTGTTGTTATCGACATTACAGCATCCAAAATCTGAAGTAGGTTAAATAAGTCATCATTGAACCATCTCAACAATCGAGATATAAATTTTTTGAGATTTGCGACCCGCGACTTAATATATAAAACGCAATATGGCCCTCGGTGGTTAACGAGTTTGGCATGCCTCACGCCTAACTTCCTTTTGTTCTCAATTTCTGCACTTTCACTGTACATAGCAAATATAATAAGTATTAATGTCCAGTATATGAAACAAATGTTGTTTTGTATGCTGATGTTTGTAGCTTATTTACAAATCAAAACTGAGTGAACAAAATTTTATGAGAATCAAGTTATTAGAGGTGCTGCTTTTATAATGTCTCGAGATAGAGATAGAAGTAATTAAAACATCTTTTAATAGATCCGTATAAAGTAATTAAGCTCCATTTGATGTTTCCAAAAGCACAAAATATTGGAAAATTCGTTACTAAATGTTTAAATTAACCTCAGTGTACAAACAACTTCATGAAAATTGAGTGTCGAAATGTAGGATGCCGTAAGAGAATCAGAACATGAAACGAGTGGATCTACAATGGCATGAAGGGACGGAAGCGCATAATGCGAGAACAAAAATCTCATTTCGTACTCACGGTGGTGAATATCTGTCAAAGTAGATCTTATATGTTCTGATACGCGCCAAGCACAATACGGAAAATAGGTGGTTATGATTGAGACGAGCAAAAACGAAAAGACAAACATTTAGTTAATACGTGCTTATTATACTTATACTTATTAACATTTTAAAACTCTATATTTGAAAATTAACTTACATGGATACCCCTAATTCGACATTAATTTTCTTAAACTGTAATAGTACTCATCACAATGTACATGGTATCCTTAGTGACGTAAAATCACTTGGCCATCTTGATCCGCCATATTCGATTTATCACTTCAAATTTTAGTTCACTGATTCCATCAGGCGTGGAAATAGTTAGTTCTTATTGCTTTTTGAGCAATTTTCTACTTTCGTGATTCAATTATATTATCAATTCTCTACTTTCTACGTGACTTTGCACTATGTACAACTTCTACGTAAAACAAAACACAAAAGTTGTACAACGTTAAATTGGTAAAAATATTGCTATTTTTGAAGTGTCTAGGATATATTATTGTGACGTATTTTTTAGTAAAGTCTGACCCGAACTTAACCCTTTCACTAAATGTTGGGATCGATAACGTACTACGGACCAAAACCTAGGTTGGAATTTATTGCGATGTGGACTGGTAGGGTGTAGCTGATGACCTAGCGTCCGGTACCCACAATATATAAGATCATAAGCATCATTTTAATAGGCGCGAATAAATGAAAGCATGAATAAATTTAAGTCAATATATTGGAAATCATTCAAAAGAAACAACAATTAAAATCAAGAAGTCAGACAAAGAATAAAATAAATGAATGTTAAATGCTCGATAAAACTTGGCTCGTGTCAATCCATTCCAGAAAAAAGATTGTTCATTAAAAATGATAAATCTTGCGTTGCAAAGTACAAATAATTCGTAGTAAACAATGTACTCACATATGGGTCGACATCCTTCTCGCATAATCTTTGAATAAGAAACTTAACACAGGCTTTAGTTCTAATTCTAATTTAAACACTTAATAATTTATTTTTAGTTCGCTTCAATTTTAACTTTGATCTTCTGAATGCCGAATTGATAAATTTAGTTTATTATTTGTGAATATTTCTTTCTTTGGTACTCCGGCGGACAGCGGTTCAGCTTTTAAATATAATTTTTAGTTCTTACTTCCAACTGAACTGATTGTACGCTCAGTATTAGATTTTATCAGTTTATCTTCACTACTATAGCTACCGATTTTTACATCCAATTCTATTTTTTCCTACTTGCTTTTTGCTATCTTCTAATGTATTCTGATCTGATTACCTATTTATTAACCCCACTCCACTAATTACTTTCGTCCGTAATAGATTCGTACCCAATCAAACAGATGACTGGGATTCGTATGTGGAAATTAGAGTCAGGATTGATTTGCTCGCGAAGCGTATCCCAAAAGGTAAAACACCTCGTGAGCAATCGTGATTTCCGACTCGAAATGCGCTGGCACATCGTGAAATGTTACATCGTGAAATGCTGTCGGAGCTGTTATATGGAGTCGAACGCTGGACGCTTAAAATCTCCTCCATGAACCGACTAGAAGCATTCGAGATGTGGATGTACAGAAGAATCCTTAAGATC
>WYDF02261961.1:0-19110 GCA_009867245.2 Adranes taylori
CTTAAATTAAGAATGAGAATTGCCAGATGTTAGATTTTTCCAATCTATATATATATATATATATATATATCTATATATATATATATATATATGTATATCCAAAATAATGTAGATAGTTGGTAGTTAAAAATAATTTGAGATATAATTAAACAAAATAATTAAGCTAGTTGAATAAGTTTTAAGCAATTAGGGTTTAAATAAAGAACGCGTAATTGAAATATATTTTGTTATCGATTTTCAAATATACATTTTGCTAGTAATAAAACCATTCGTACAAAAGGGTTTAGTGATTGTGACGGTTTATTGATTGATCCTTCGAACGTGACAAAGCTTTGCTTCTAGGATGAGAAAGCAAGCAAAATTGAGTGTATCCGCAAATGAAATTGAAGGGGTCATAAACCGCTCGCTTGTATTTAGCCAATAACTCAAATTAAACCTGGTACCGACATCCGATATTTTTCGACGACTATGCTCACTAAAGAATCCGCATACACTATTCTCATTCAAGCCTTCTTCGTATTAATTTGGTTTTCGCTGTATAAGAAATTTAAACGCTTGTTAATTGAAAGTTCATAGTTGCACCTGTATTTTTTTTCTCTTATTGAATTACCAAAGCCTAAGAGTAATATTCGCTCTCAATTGTAACCTGCACTCCAGTTCAGTTTACAAGAGACTAACTTAGTCTCCCGGGCTCTGCCGACAAGAAATTCACAATTTATTATTCTTAATCAGTCAAATTCAATTAAATCATATATTTTTATAGGACAATTTGATAATTATTGTTAGTTCAAATTATTAGTAAACTCGCGTTATTAAAATTCAGCAGTGTTTGATTTTTGCATTAACCAATAGTTGTATCTAGACATTAATTAACCTCCCTCTTCACGATTCGCGAAATATCCTTAACGAATCCGAACCACGACCAGCAAATTATTCAGTCCACTGCTGCTACATAAATACATTGATCCAGTCTGCTCCATAATGATTACTTAAAACATTCAGGTCAAATTAAAAGAACAAATTCCGATGCATATTTGATGTACTAAAATAGAACATTAAACATTTTTAATGAAACTACTTGAAACGGGTACTACCTAGCACTATGACAAACAAATTTTTAATGCCCCCTAACCAAGACCCGAAATGATCTTTTATGGAGTTATATATCCATCCGGTATATGTTAACGAATATATTAATTACAGCAAAGGAGGTGAATCAGATTCGCGAGACTAAATATATAATTGAAATATAACTAATATTCTAAGAAATTGTTCGCATTTAATTGTTATTTTCATAAATTCATACATATGTAAAGCGATGTTTTATTTAATATTTATTAAATACTATTTTTATTCTGTTTTAAGCAATCGACGAGAATCATATATTATAATGTTTCAAATATTTTAAATTAAATTCAGATCTTTAAGTTTTAACATTGCTTTGGATCTTATTATTTTTAATATATTAAATTAAATTCACATCAGACCTGTAAGATTTAGCATTACTTTAGATCTTATTATTTTATTCAATTTTATATGAGGAGTTAGAATCTACTTTATTTCTTTTCCAAAATAATATTTTGTTAATTTTAAAATGAAATTCAAAATCGAATAAGTTCTTTAATTTATTCTACGATTTATTTCAATTCAACAAAATCAAACTAAACAAAATTAAAGTTATCTCGAAAAAACTTAAATAAATATTTTAAAAAAATCAAGTTTTGAAGCTTGTGAACTTAACTATAGAAAATCCAGAATTCTCAGAAGTTCCACAAACTCTTTAAATATAATATAATTGAAATATCATTTATGAATCTAACGGTAATCTGCTTCTAACAAATTATATTTAATTCGATCCATTATTTTCTTGTTCGTTACATAGCCCCCCCCCCTAATTTGTTTATTTATTTGCAAGGTATTAACTTCCTGATGAATGCTTCTTTTATTTAAAATGTATATAAAACGATTGATGTATAACTGAGTGCTCATAACAGGACTGAATATGTTTCTTAAATACAATGTGAATTTGTATTGTATTTACTGTCGTATATAATAAGGTAGAACAAAATGTTATTAAAAATTATTGCTTTCATTACTAAATTAAAATATAATATTCAACAATACTTCAAATTGAAACGAGGTTAAAATCATCTCAATTGCTTTTAATAAAATGTTTTCTGAATTGTCTTTTTCTTCACTGCTTGTTTATATTTTCACTTCACTGAATTTACTGGAGTTTGCATCTTTTTCCGTCTTTCGCATGTGATGATCAGTTTGGCTGTTGCTGTACCAAATGTATTGCAAGAAGAAAGAAGTTTTGACATCTCCTTTGAGAAGGTGAATGTCGGTCATTTATGGTTGCGTTTCATTTTTCATAGATTCAGTTGTGTTTGTAGAGTCCTTTAGAATAAAGACTCTCTCGTATGATATTGTTGAAATGTTGACGACACTTGTTGGAGAGACGGTCCATTTGACCTTCGTTCATATGAAACTGTAACATATTCAAATAATTTAATACCTTTTAAAATGTGGTGCCAGAATGGACACCGTGTATATTGTCCGTTATAATACAAGGTGTTCAATCAATGAACAGGGAATAAATATAGAATATTTTTTGACTTCTAATTTTTAATATAATTCTATTCAACTAAATTAAAATACAGCGTTACGCTACAAATCAAGAAAATACCGTGAGGATTAAACACTCATACTCCATGCTACTTTCGCTTACAGTTGTACTAAACATTGGATACCATTAAATATGAAAATATTAATCAGTGAGATATTGGGATAATCTGGACTAAGGTTTGGATACTCCCTAATGTTTTGTAAAAATGTACGCTAAACATACGCTAAACTAAACAATTAGTACATTAGTACCATGTAACATACAAAGTCGATGCATTTAATATGAAAACATAATATATGTTAAACAAACACTATCGAAGAGAAATACTTTTGTATGAATTATTCATCAAAACATAATATCAATGATAGTTTAAGGTCAAGTTGACGACCAGATTGTTTGCATATTAAATAGAAACATAGTAATCTACGCAAAACATGGGTGTGCACTAAAATAGGCACGATATACACTTTTCATTTATTTAGTTAGATATCACGAATACTTTGTTATTGTTAAATTTAATACATAAAGACCCGAACCATGTTGATCGAGCGATAGCTCCATAGTAATTCGACTACCCCCTAATTACGATCCGTTAGGTTACGTTACTATGAGTAGGTTACTATTACTAACCCACTCTTTTGTACACAAGGGAATGTTGTGAGTGGTGAATAATTGTGTGAGTAGTGAGTTGTTTAAAATTTTAAGTTGTTGCTTATCAACTTTGCTCTGATGTTTATAAGAGTGGTCTTTAGTCTCACGATAGAATGGCATGGGCTCGGTGGCAACTATCCTTGCCCGCGTGATTAATTTTTCGCCGTAAGTACCATTTATTTTTGTTACTTGATACCTTTGTATTTGATATGAAATATTTCTACCGACTCCATTCAACAATTCGATTTTATTATTCATGAACTCTTGACATAATGTCACTGTCATAAACAGTTAGGGATATTATGATTACTTAAAACATTTAAGTTAAATTAAAGGAACCAATTCTGATGCATATTTCATTAAATAAAATAAGACATTTAAACCATTTGATCAGACTTTGCCTCAAATAATAAATGTATAATATTACATTTGAGTGTGACACTGTACTGCCATGACCACTGAGTCTAAGTTATATATTAAATTGGAAATTTCTAATAAAACGACTTGAATCGCGTACTTCCTAACTCTATGACAAACTAATTTTTAATGTGCTATAACCAACGGGGTCTACTACTTCTCCTGCATCAAATCATACGATTGTGAATCGGGTGCAGGTGCAGCCTTTGTTGAGCACTTGTGTTTAGAATTCTCAGAACTTCTACGAACTATTTAAATATAATATAATTGAAATATAATTTATGAACCTGCTTGCTTCTAGCAAATCACAATTAATTCAACTCCGTGGCAATATTTATTATCAAAAAGCGTAAACTGAATGGGCCTTGAAAGATGAAAAGTATAGATTGCTCCAAATATTCTTAGTGTTGGTACACAAATTGTCTTCTGACTTAAAAATCTGCGAAATGGTATGGTGCCAAATTTATAGGTTTATTCCGAATGCGTGTCAAAATAGCCAGAATTATCATCAACTTTCATATGGAGACAAGACATATTATTATTTCAGCTTTGCCCTTAAAACGCACCAACGATTTTAATTATATTATTTTCAACTGTCTCAATATTCTTAACAACGTAAGGCGCAATTGAATCCTTTTCTATACTGTAAGAGATGGAAATACGGCACTTTTAATGTAAAAGTATGGAACATGGATGTACTTAGTTAGTTTTAGCATACATCCAGCTAGAGTTTCTGTTTGAAATTTGGGCTCGGTAATCTTGATAAAGGTTTGCCCTCTGGTGACTTTTTATATTCTTCATCTGTTATTAACTTTGTTGATGGATTGTTTAGTTCCCCTGGAATTCAGTGAACGAGTTGGTCTTTCATGTGGAGATTAACTTTTCCTTTGTGCAATATCTCTACCACTGCGTGGTGCAACAATAATGAGTTCTTTACGGTTTTTTCCTCAGATAACACATCATCTGTGTAGATTTCTCCATCTTCCAAACTGTCGGTCCAGGATCCGATATTAACTGCGTAGTCTTCATATTATTTTGGACTGTCGACCTTGTATGGAAAGGAGTAGAACTCTCCTTTCACAATCTCTTTTGCTCCCGTGTTACCATCTTCCTTTTCTTTATTCAATTCTATTGCTTCTTTTTATTTTTCCCCAAACGCAGAGAATTTTTCTTCGACTTTTTCTTCTATGCCCTCTGTCAGCAGATGAAGCTCTTCTTCTATTTCTCAATTATCTTGTAGTTGCGCCAACTCTTTTGCTTCTCCAAGAGCTGTCTTGTACTCAAAAGGCGAATTTATCAATGGCACTTAACAATGACAATTGGGCTTTGGCAGAATTTCTAGACATCTCTCATGCTGTTGAGCCTATTTGTCATGCTGTGCTAGTTCGGAAACTCCATGAGCTTCATATCATTCATCCTAATTTTCACATACGTCATGTTAAAAAGTAAATGCGCTATCATAAAAATAATCCAGTACAATGTGTCAGAATTCTATATACGAACAATTTATATAAATGCAATATTATGCAACTGCATAATAAACTGATATTCCAAATTACATTGACTAATTGTAAGTAACGTTCAGATTGAGCTCTAAGATTTTTAATTAAATTTTACTAATACAACTTTATGATAATCATAAACTACATGTAATAAGAATAATAAAATTTAATATTAATATTTTAATAACTATATATATCATAATTTTTTATAAATATAAATGAACTTAATGGATCGAATCCGTATAATAACATTCAATATTCATCTACCAGTATAACAGGTTCTCAAATGGTGCTACTGCGCTTCCTACGCAGTAGCACATCACTACACACGAACATGATATTCGAATGTTGCACCTTTGTAATAAAACGTAAAATAGAAAACAAACAGAGGAAACAACAATAAAGATAAAGAATACACATCAAAGAGAATGCATAATAATGAAAAACAAAACTAACACAAAAAGAAGGTTATGTTTCCTGTGTGCGGATGTAGCGATCTTGAATTACGACATGTCTCGTTCTGGCATGGTATCGTGGTGAGCTCTTCAGAAATGAGTAGCATGGCGCCTACAACTCTTTGGAAGTGGCGACTTGACATCGGCCTTCTATAACCCACCTAAGTGTGGTGCTGCCGGCGTAAAAACGGAAGAGAAGGTGCCAAGTCACGCAGTCACCGACGCCGCATCACCCCTCCCCCCCTCCACCTCTGAAACTATAACCTGGAATCTTCGTGGTTTTATGGTGTTTGCATTATCCGACCTTTTTGGTTTGCCCGATGCCCATTTCGTCAGCCCCTGGTTTCTTTCATCTCCATAATTTCTAGAACATCAGTTTTGCTGTGCTGACCACCGAAGCTAACCCTACTTCCGGGATGACATTGTTTGGCTCGTAACCTTTTTTGTTTCTTCGATTGAATGGGTACTCTTTCGGTTTCCATAAAACCTCTGGTGACTTTTTATATTCTTCAACTGTTATTAACCTTGCTGATGGATTGTTTAGTTCCCCTGGAGTTCCCCTGAAAATTAACTTTTCCTTTGTGCAATGTCCCTACCACTGCGTGGTGTAACATTAATGATTTCTTTACGGTTTTATCCCCAGATAACACATCATCTGTGTAGATTTCTCCATCCTCCAAACTGTCGGCCTAGGATCCGGTATTAACTGAGTAGAATTCATATTCTTTTGGGCTGTCGACCTCGAATATAAAGGAGTAGAAGTCTCCTTTCACAATCTCTTCTGTTCCCGTGTTACCATCTTCCTTTCTTTATTCAATTCTATTGCTTCTTTTAATTTTTCCCCTAACGCTGAGATTTTTTTTTCTATGGCCTCTGTCAGCAAATGAAGCTCTTCCTCTATTTCTCAATTATCTTGTATTTGCTTCTCCAAGAGCTGTCTTGTACTTAAAAGGCGCATTGATCAATGGCACTTAACAATAGCCATTGTGCTTTGGAAGTAATTCTAGGCACCTCTCAAGCTTTTGACTCTATTTGGCTAGCTGGGCTAGTTCTGAAACTCCATGAGCTTCATATCCTTCATCCTAATACACTGAAGATGGTCCAGTCATATCTATCCGAGCGTACCACCCAAATTAATCTTGGAGACACGTTCTCCAGATATATACATCTTCAAGCTGGCGAGCCACAAGGGTCTATGCTTGCTCCTCTTTTGTACATCAAGTATTGCTATGATCTCCAACACCCAACCACTCCAGATACCCATACTGCTTTGTATGCTAATGACATAGCTTGTTGGGCATGCTCCCTAAAAGCGGAAACTGCAAACCGTCATCTGCAGTTACCTTTAGACAGCTTTTCAAAATAGGCGTAAAAATGGCGCATCACCCCTAAGCCGAGTAAAACTCAAGCCATTTTCATTCAGCATCCCAGCCATGTCAAAACGTAACATAAAAAGGCGCCCACAAACTCCGACTCTGGAACGAACCCATTTCATTAAAAGACGAAATCTGCTATCTAGGTGTCTGGTTTAATAGAACTTTTAACTGGCATTCTGATCTTAACCACACCCTTTCCAGGATTCGTACACGCGTGAACCTCTACACTCAGAGGACGCCTTAGAAGCTGTCATTCAAAAACTATGCAGCACACTTACAAAACCTATATTAGGCCACTGATAGACTATAGAGCTGTTCTATATTCTACACTTTCTAATGCGCAAGTACACAAACTTACTACCTGTGAACGAAGAATACGTCGAAAAATTCACAGGTTACACTTCTAATTTCCGAGAGCGCTACTATATGAAAAGTGCTCTGCTGATCACAGATCGCTTAAAATCTCTACAGTCTAAAATTTAGACTGTAGAGATTTTATAGAAGAGTAGTATATTTAGTATATTTAGACTCTAAATATACTACTCGACTTGATGCAGAAAACAATCCAATAGCCTACCAAAATCTTCGTTCTGATTGGAAAACCGGGCACCACCGTAACCAAGCCAAACTGCCACGCAGACCCTTCCCACACCCGCAAACTCGAATTATCCAAACCATGCAGGAAGTTCCTGAGGATCTGCAATATCCTTGAATTAATCGCACTTTCCCTAAGGTGATTACTACGCCTATATTATTAAAAAAAAAACAAAAAGACAAAAAAAATTAAAAACTAATAAAAATAAAATTAAAAAAAAAAACGAACAAACAAAAAAGACGAAAACAAACACTCCTTCCACAACATCCTTATTTTCTATTTCAGGTCAACTAACACCCATTTACGCAGCTACGCAAGTAGAATAAATACACAAGACCACCAGCAAATCAGCTCACCCCACTAAACCAAAATCCCTCATCACTTGACAATGCTATGGTCAAGGTTTTGCAGGTTCCCTTGGCTGTAAAGCGAATGCTATAGCGTATATCTTATCTGTAAGCTATCAGCTTACTACAATTTCTAAAAGCAATCTACTCAGTACCAAATCCAGACTGAAGAGGATGATAAATCCTAAAGCCTCCTTCAAACAAACTCTCCAAACTCCCCAAACGACATGCAATCATAACAAGGAATGGAGTTTTAGTTAGGACAGAAATCCCACACTGTTGGATGCACGGGCATTCTTCGCCTTTTGAAGGTTTCTCCACTTCCTACGTAAATAAAAAAAAAATATCGAAGACAGGCAATTCTGATTTGTGATCTTTGTTACTGCAGCGAGCAATATCGCGCATATCGGAAATACAATTGGCAATTACATGATTAGATTTATTTTTTGGCAGCGAGCGATTATCGCGGTCTTAAGAGTGATTTGCTCAAAGTTATGCCATAGTCAACATTAGGATAAACATTTAAAAATCATCATCAAATATCTGAAAAAAGAAAACCTAAGTATCTAACTATCAAGCTAAGTATTACACGACACACCCTATACTTCTGCAATTTTTTTAATGTTCACTTTTCTTTTCTTTTTTTCGCATTTGCAATTATAAGTATTCTCCCATTAATCGTTTCTTTTATGCAAACTGATTCATTCTTCAGCTCCAGGCGATTTTCCATCACCTCCAGCTTTGGGAGAAATATGGTTCTATCCAGTGACCCGTGATGACCATCATCGCCGTCTTTTCAACCTTATCTTAAGCGATAGGGACTGAAATTCTCGCATATTCACTTTCATTAGGCAACAATGTATTTCACATCTTCGATCTTATCCAATGTGTGAACGATATCCTCATCATCTCGAACAATAAACTGACGTTTCGATAATTTATTATGATCAGCATCAATATCAATACATTTAAACATTGACGAGCCGTAAGAGATATTTCGTTCAAAGCCGTCCACAGGACTGAAGAACAATTATACAAATCATTTTATATGTACTTCGCTATTCTTTTAACCTTTACTTTTTTTAATAGAATGGATCGTCCTAACCAACTTTTGAATAATAATTGGCTTCAAGGAGGCATGTCAGTCAAATGAGAAAAGCGGTATGGTGTTTATGTAAAGAAAATAATATAACAAAACCACGATACTGCTTTAATAGATTTAAATCCGGTGACAAAACTTTTAGAAGGCTTCAGTATTATTGAAGACTTCAGTAGAAGCGGTACTAGATACTGTTAAAAACCGGAAAAGAAATGGTTGGTTCGATGAGGAATGTAGATCGGTAACAGCCAAGAAAAACGAGGCAAATAAGACTATAATTATTAAGACCATAGATAATTACTTAAAAACTGAATGATACTAGGAAATTCTATCGAGGAATTAACTACCAAAAGAAGGGATTGAAACCAAGGATAAACATGTGTAAGGATAAAAATGGCAATATAATATCTAATAAGGAAGACATTATGAGCAGGTGGGTAGAGAATTTTCAGCATATGGCATGGAAAATACACATCTGACACCTGTTTATACTGAACATGTAGAACCCCCAGTAACTGAGGGAGGAAGGGCAGCCACAAAAAGACTAAAGACTAAAAAGTCTCCAGGCAGCGACGGTCTCCCGGCTGAACTGTTCAAACATGGTGGAGATGTATAAATCCAAACAATTCATGAATTTATTAGCAAAGTCTGGCAAGAACCGAAAATACCGTACGAATGGAGTTTGGGATTAATATGCCCAATACACAAGAACGGGAGGCAGTTGAAGAACCAAAACTACAGAGGAGTAATCCTACTTAATAGTTGTTACAAAATCCTACCTAATGTTTTGAATGAGAGGTTGAAACCATACACAGACCTGGATGTTCTACCACAGATTAAATCCAGACGCATATGCTGTGGATTTAGATGCATATGCATATGATAGTATTCTGAGGCCTAAACTGTACGACATGAATTAGCTACAAATACCAGAGGAACTCATATACCTACTTTGTAAAGATGACTATGAGTAACTCCGTCTTCTCTGCGAAAACACTACGCGATACATCACAACATTTTGTCATACATAGAGGAGTAAGACAATTTATTATCGCCTTGGAAAAATTGGTATACGCAGACGATGTTGATATATTAACAAGAACTATCAGAAGGTCTAACGAAGCCTTCTCAGACTCCATAACTTTTGTGGAAATGATGGGGCTTGGAAGTCAACGAAACTAAATCAAAGTTTATGCCAATAACAGCTAAAACCAGAGCAAGAAATATAGGACAAAACATGACAGTTGACAACTTCAACTTTGAGGTGGTTAAGGAATTGACCTCCTTGATCACTCTAATAGACGATAATAACAACTCTTCTGCATAAATTCAGAAAAGAATAGTAATGGCCAATAGAAGTTATCATGGGTTTACCAAGTGCTTCACAAATCGCACAAATCGCCTATCACAGACAACTAAGGCAAGAATATACAAAACATTAATAATCCCCGTGATAACATCTGGATCGGAGGCCAGAACCATTACCAAGACAAATGACAAAAAGCTCTTTAGCTTTGAAAGAAAAGTACTCCGAAAAAATTTCGGGAGCATATGTGAGAATCGAGTATGACGGAGGTACAACTTCGATTTGCGAATCCAATATAGAGAGAAGGCAAATGGTAAAGACATAAAACCATTATAAACCTAAACAGGTTAAGATGGGCAGGACATGTAGCCCATGCACGTGAAAATAACCCTATAAAGAAAGTTCTCGAGGCGGAACCCATGCAGAAGTAGAGGCAGATCCAGGCTTAGATGGGTGGACGGTGTATCGTAAGATTCAAGGAGTATTAGGGCCCCTAATTGGAAACCACAGTGCCCACAGTTACACCCAACTTTATACTTTAAGAAGTTTTTATGTCGAGCGTTAAATGTCATCTGGGAACTTGCTCGCCCCCACTGCAATCATATTGTTTAATTGAACCATATGATATCTTATTCAAATTATTTGATCAGCTTGACAAAAATATATTAAAAGCATTTGTTTTAAAACTACATTGTCTATGCCTTCCTAATTTGAATTGAATTTTGTCATCCATCTGGTGCCTCATTATATTTAACTGAATGCTTTATGTATATATGCATTTCGCGTGCTTATAGCGATTGGTGGCAATAAAAGCAAAGCTCGATACGTAAGCTAGTAAGAGATGGCTATATTAGACGAGCAAGTTGTCGTGCATATGTTGATAACAGCCCATTTGGGTTTTATGGACCAAATGTAATGGTCGTATTTGTTTTTATTGTTTCTCGAGATCGCGCCCTAGCACCGTAAAGTAAAACTAGACGGATAATTTATTAGTCAATTTGCAAAAACGCTGACGCCATTCCGCTGCGTTCCATCCTTATTTGTCTTATTTATGTTTTGAAATTCTTTTAAAAGTAATTCAATATTAAAATTAAATTCCTAAAAATTAATATGAATTGTTCATATTGATAATACGTGGATAGATTTATATAAGTTTAGCCTAAGTTTAGAAGTTTGGTAAAAATTTGATTTTGATGCACACATTTTGAATAAGCAAGATATTAACTGGATTGCCACATACACAAAAAAGATGTAGCATAATTGCGTTGCTTAGGTTCAAGCTGAAGTAAAAATAAATGAAGTCCTCTGAAGATTTTAAGGAAGAAAATATACGGTCATTGAAAGAAATGGAACAAGCAATGCCTAAACAGAATGCAAAGAAAAGAGGTGAAGAGGTTTCTCATCAAATTGTAGAGAAAAGGAGAGAAAGGACACACGAGACTTGTCCGTCCTCGAAAAGGAACTGCTAAATTAAATAGAAAGCTTATGAAAAGAGAAGCTAGGTTTGAGGCAGAAGAGTAGAGAAAAGAGATGAAAGAGAAAGAAGACAGGTGGTGTGAGGGGAAAAAAGTGTTCAAAACAAGAGTGAAAGAACTGGAGAATACAGAGGAGAGAAGGTAAAACGAAGAAAGAAGAATTAACAATATATTAGATGGACAGGCAAAAACAGAATGATTAAGATGATTGGCGACGAAAGAATGGACCACTGATGTGGAAGACACTGATGGTCAAATGTAACATATGGGAAGACAAAACTAAACTAATGGAAAGGAAGAGAATGTTGAAAGGAAATAAAATATTAATTAGAGATGATTTAACTCAAAGGGAAAGGGATATTCAAAGTAAAATGAAGAAGATAGAAAAAGAAGAAAGAAAGGGATATAAGAGTAGGATACAAAAAGATGTGGATTGGAGTTATTATGGGATATTGGGATGAAGGAAGGCAAAACCAAGGAAAAGGAAACGGAGAAATGATAGAGAAGGCCACAGAAATAGATGGGGAGAGGAAAACTAGTGACAGAGTGGAGCAAAGAAGGGACCGATGTAGAATGGGGAGGCTTGGAGTACGTAAATAATAGATTAGAGAAAAAAATTGATAAAGGGCAACACGTTCAATTTGAGGATGGAACAAACAGAAGAGGAGTGGCAGGTAAAGGGGAAAATAACACTAATGGGAATAGAAGCAAGTACAAATACAACTATTAAACGAATAATAAAGGAAGTGTCATAGAGAGGGAAGAAAAACGAGGGTATATAGGAAGACTCGGGTTAAGAAGACTGATATAATGTAAAAAACAGAAGATAAGAGAAAACATTTAGGAAAAGGGATTCAATGTGAAAGTAATAGAGGGTAGATCGATGACAAGTATTTTGGAATAAAGAAAAAGGGAAAGGTGAAGGAAAGGCCACCCTCTTTTTAAACATCGTCTTGATAATAAGCAGTATATGAAGAATAAGGGTTATATTAAGAAAAACTAAATAGTGATATTAATATGGAGAAGCAAACATTTTGATGCGCTGAATATCTGGGGTATTAAAGTGGATTGGAAAAGAAGGGTGCTTGTCAAACTACCAAAGAAAGGAGACCTCACCGAATGCAACAACTGGAGAGATATAATGCTTCTATCTGCGCCAAGTAACTTTTTTGGGTATTCTATTAAATCTGATCAGGAAACCACTGGGCGGAATATTAAGATAGGAGCAAGCTGGATTCAGAGAGAGAGAGAGAGAGAGAGAGAGAAAGAGATAGAGGGAGCAGATGATGTACAGGCAAAATCAACACCCTAAGAATCATAGTGGAGCAAACGCTTGGATATCAATCGCTTCTAAATCTGACGTATGTCGATTTTGAAAAGGCCTTTGACAGCATAGACCGAAATAACCGGTAGTCAGCGCTAAGAAACTACGGGGTCCCAGAAAAAATAGAGCGCCTAATTAAGGCAATGTACAGTGGATACAGAGGACAAGCACTTCATGAGGGACAACTTTCTGATGCATTTGATATAAAAAACTGGAGTAAATCAAGGCTGTTTGCTCTCACCTATTCAATTCATAGTAGTGCTGGAACATATAATGCGGAAAGTAGTGGCCGAAGGAGTTAAAGGAATCCATTGGAGACTCACAGAGAGATTAGAAGAGCTAGATTTTGCAGACGATATTTGCCTGCTGACCCAAACGCAGCGAGAAATGCAAACGAAACTGGAGACCTTAGAAACTGAAGCAGCGAGAATTGGCCTCAAGATCAACAGATCAAAAACAAGAACAAAGAGCTACGCGTTAACTCCACCAGGAATGACTGAATCCTCTTTCACGGAGAACCTATTGAAAAAGTCGTTACCTTCTGCCACCAAATGAACTTCTGGGGGTGCAGATAAAGATATTCGCCATCGAATAAAGACGCCGCAAATAGCTTGGCAGCTCTTAATGAAAGGATATCGTGATCCAAATTTGAGGTTCTGATTGCTTAATTTCTAGAAGTTTCTTTAGCTTGTTTAGTTGTTCTCCATGTTCGGGCTCAGACCAAGAAGACCTTTAAATCTTGTATTCCATTACACGTGCTAACTATCGGCTTGGTTTAGTATACTGGAATATTTTTCCCTGGATTACATTAACTTTGAATAATTAATTACTTCCAAGTGTTATAAATTATTTGCCGTTTAAATAAAGTTGGAATACCTCAACGCACTGTAATGCCAACCAATATTTAAACTTATTAAATTATGCAAGCGAAAATCGATAAATGAAAGGTCAGAGAGACACGACCAACTTCAGAGACCAGACATTAACGCACAACTTTCAGCATGCTACGTAATTCTCGAAACAAGTAGTAAAAACAGGGAAGCCCTTGTTATCTCCGTCTATCTTATTTCAGCACTCTGCCGAAGCTAAATGAAGCCGAAAAAGATCGGACCGCGCTGCAAAAGAAAATTAACACGAGAGAAACAAGGACAAAATACTATTCAACGCCAAGTTCTTGACCTGCCTGAAGACCTTTCGCTTTTAATTTCACTCTTTAAAATTTACTTTCAACTGTAGTGAACCCGGTTTTCGTTTCCTGTCTCACCCGTTATGGATGCTGTTGTCCCTTTCTATTTAGCTGCGTTCATTAAAACAAGGTCCCTCCTTTTGCTTTAAGATTCAACGTCTTTAGAATCTTTGCATTTGCTTACGCCAGTTTCCCGGACTCTCTGGAAATATTCATCTGTCCGTTTCATAAATGTAAGGCAAAAACGTGACCCTAATCTTAGAAAGTCTGTGGAAAATGGTGCGATTCGTGGAAAGTGTAAGATAACACAGAGGTTTCGCTTCTATTAATAATGATATTTCTAAAGTCCAGAACGCAATAGTCCATTTTTCAATAAATAAAGGAAAATGTAAAATCGAATAAAAATAAGTTTTGCAGGTGACACAGAAGTAAATAATCTTTTCTTCTAGTTTTCTCTCAACGACTACGATGGATAAATTGCGATTAATATACATAATTAAAATAAATCTTCGTGTCAAATAGAAGTGTTTTGACAATTTGCTAAAATTATAATCAGATGGCAAAAATTTTTTGATTAGCTTTATTCATTTGCGGATTTTACCCCTATCTCGGGAAAATAGGCTGGCAAAAGGAGATCGTGAAGCTATCCCATGAAGGAGATTGTTAGTACTTTCAGAAACCGACAAATCATCAAAAATGAATTTAATCAAAATTATAGCTGTTTACACTTTACATTTACTTTAGCTGGCTCTACCGACCATTAAGATCCTTGGCCGCCACTCGAACTTGATTCCTCCAGTCGTCTCGGGTTCCTCCTCCAATTGCGGACGTTTAACTTCTGCAGATCTTTACTTACATCGTCCATCCACCTTTTGCGTGGTCGCCCTACTGATCGGCTGCCTTCTGTGCGGATGTTTAGGACCTTTTTTGGTGTCCTGGATCCATCCATCCGCTCGACATGCCCGAACCACCTGAGTTTGTTGGACTTTATGTCGTTGACAATGGACGGATTCTGGTACAATGCTTCTAATTCACCGTTGGTGTGGATTCTCCAGCCTTCCTCGTCCCGTACTGCTCCAAATGTTTTCTTAAGGATTTTCCGCTACCACACTTTCAATGTGTCATTCCTTTTCGTAAGCGTCCACGCCTCGGAACCATACATTTCGACTGGTTTAATATACACTTTTAGTTTTAATTCTTTGGAGACGATGGATGATTTGAGTACATTAAGATAGGCGTAATAACATTTATTTCCTGCCATTATTCTAGCTTTGATTTCAGTGGTGATGTCATTATCTTCAGTTATTATACTTCCAAGATACTTAAATTTGTTCACTCTCTGAAACCCTTCAAACTCCTCACGTTCTCCACCGAGTAGTGTTTCTACTGTTTATCATGTACTTGGTCTTCTCTCTGTTTTTTCTAGACCCTTGGGTTTTCCATCTCTCTGAAGTATTTGAAGGTTCTCCTTTAGTGATTCTATCCTCCTAGTCACTAAACCAATGTCATCTGCAAAGACTAACTGTTGACATGTTCTGTTGTATATAAACCCTCCTGGGTTAACTGCTAGATTCCTCATGACTGTTTCAAGTATTAAATTAAAAAGTAGAGTCGACAGTGAGTCTCCTTATTTCAAGCCTCCTGTTACTTCAAAATTCCCTGACCGCTCGGTTTTTACCCTACTTTGCTGTATGCTTCCACAAGCGTCATTCTTATTAGTTTGGTCGGCACATTAAATTCTTCTTAAATAACCTTGTACAACTGACTTCTTAATATTTTGTCGTATGCTGCGCGGAAATCTATAAACAATTGATGAAGTGTTATACTGCGTTCATAATACTTTTCCAACACCATACTTAGGGTAAATATTTGATCAGTGGTCGAGTGGTTGGAATGAAAATCACACTGATATTTTCCCAATGCGTTCTCCAGATGGGGTTTCAATCTTGATGCTAGCACTTTCGCCACTATTTATTGCCAGCGATAAGCAATGATATTCCGCCATAGTTGTTACAGGTTACTCGATTCTAGCTGTTTACTGGATTCTTGACGGTTAGCAGGCAGCAATTGATGAACGGCTTGTACTTTGTAAGGAAACATCTCCAAGTCTTTCATCAAAATCCGACGCAACGAACGTCTGCTGATGCCAAATTGTGTACATCGTTGTCTCGACGACGTTTGTGGACTATCTCGGACGTTCTCGGCCACAGCAGCGATATTCTCGGATGAGCAGTACGGGGCCGGCCATTTCTCGCAGCACCTCTAGTGGACCCAGTTTGCAGCCAATAATCGCACCCAAAAGGTTTATTTGTTCGCGCAAATGGTGCAGGATGACAAGGCAAACGACGACGAAATTAACGCTGCGTTAAAACAACAGACCGGGCAAATAAGCAGTAACAATAATTCCGCATTATGACATTGTGACAATTGACATTACTTTCGCCCAACCTGTTGATGTTCTTGTTTGAATTTTCTACTTATGTATATTATTCTTTCGTAAAAAAATGTGTATGTTTTCATTTGATTTCAAATCTCATGAAACACTTTTTACGCCAGGTAAGTGCGTATTCTTTATTCTTTCAACGAGATCTAACATTCTAAGTTGGTTCATGCTTGTGCCACGTTTCACATAACATTACTCGATTTTATTTCTACATTTTCGAAATCCTGTTCTGAATCGCTGTCACTAACTCCTGTCACTATCTGCTAAATGATCTTCCGTTTCTTCGTCTTCTACGTCATCGTATTCAATATTGTTTTCGGCTTGATTTTTTTTTCCACAATTTTAAAAATAGATCTTGTTCTTTCTGATTGATAACTGTCAGCCATGGCTGTGTCAATAAATAAGCAAATAAATACTAAAAACACATTCAAATAAATTAAAATCATTTATCTTGAGACAATGTTGTTTACACAATTTAATAAACATTGATACTGGAGTCGGTCTACGCGACCGAATTAATTACTCAACGGCGCATGCACGCACTCGGATCGGCTGGTACTAATTCTGTGAAGCGACCTCTAGTTTTCAAGAAAATAACTAATAAAATTATAGTCGGTCTGTGATAATCTATTCCCAGTACTGCAACATTAATGTCAAAATTGTTTCGCGGACTCGCAATACAAGAACTACAAATGAACTCCGAATCTTTCACAAAAAACCAAGACTGGAAAAAATTACGTATTTTGTCACAGAAAGGTCTTTTATGCGATGATGTTGTTAGGCTTTTATGTATTGAGATCATATAAAGGTCTAATATAACCTAAAACATAAAAACATTAATGTAAACATATTTCTAAATAATTAGATATTGTTACAACACGTTTAATGGGGTAGCGATGCGGTTAAACACGATGGTAGAAAAGACATAACATTTAAATGTAATAAAGTACTCGGGAAATAATAAACGATAGATAATTTTAAAGCAGTTAGATTTAATTAAGCATTTAATTTAATTGACAAACAAAACTAATTTTGCTTATATCATTGAAGGTTCAGAAGTGGAGCAACATAACTTATTTTATTAATAGGTTTTTATCAAACTTTCCATATTTAAAGAGTAGTAAATAAATTTTATTTAAGTTACCATTAAGTTACAACATACTAATAGATGACTTTAATTTGTTAAAATTTATACATATTTAGTAACCAGCCCTAGCAGTTTATTGCAATTTAATAATTAATAAAAAAAAGGCCTTATATTCTGCTGCCGATACCCAATGCCATGATTAAACCAGCGAAATGAACTGTTTGATTTTTAGTGAACGAGTTAAAGTCTAAGTGCTTCTTATATATTCGTTCCCCAGTTAAATGCTTCTCAACTATTATTGAACTAAAGATCAAATTCGTTTCTCCTCTAATGGAATTTAACTATTTCCGTTTCGACTAAATTCATGTAAAATCTAATATAATTTTTCTATATAATTTAACTTTAAAGAAAGAATATTCATCTGTGCTTGCCGGCTACATATATAATTTAATTTTTCTTCCTATTCTGACACTAATTACGGTGTCCAACTAACTGTACATATTTAATTAGTGCCCTATATATTTCACTACGTGGTATATCTCCTGCCTGCGGACAAAATGACGTCCCTGTCCTTTTTTGCATCTACGCCACATAAATGTAAGATTCTTTGGTTATGAATTTCTCATAATAATAATAATTTAATTGATAAAACTAGTTTTACTTATTTAATTGAATGGTGAGAAGTGAAGCAACATAGCTTATTTTATTAATATGTATTTACCAACTCTTCCATATCTAAAGAGTTGTAAATAAACTTAATTGAAATTACAATTAAGTTACAACTTACTAATAGATGACTAATTTGTTTTCATTTATACATGTTTAATAAACAGCCCTAGCAGTTTTATTGTAATTTAAAAATTAATAAAAATAGGCCTTACATTCTGGTGTCCATACCCGATGCCATGATTAAACCAGAGAGTGAAGTAGTGAACTGAACTGTTTGGTAACTAACTTTTTATTCAACGAGTTAAAGTGGAACTGCTTCTTACATATTCTTTCTCCAGTAAAATGATTCTCAACTATTATTGAACTAGAGATCAAATTCGTTTCTCCTCAAATGGAATTTAGCTATTTCCGTTTCGACTAAATTCGTATAAAATGTAATTAAATTTTTCTATATAATTTAAGTTTTTAAAGTAAGAATATTCATTTGCGCTTGTCGGCTGCATATATAATTTAATTTTTCTTCATAGTCTACTAACACTAATTACGGTT
>WYDF02261972.1:0-19110 GCA_009867245.2 Adranes taylori
CGGATTTGAATATAACTTTGAAAATTGGGTTTTATGTATGAGCAATATATGTTATAGAAAATTATAATGGATTCGAAATAAATATAGAATTATTATTTATGTCTTTGAAAAAATAACCCCACTCGGGATTCAAACCCTAATTTCTCAATTTCTGGTCCATTTACTAGCAGGGTGATAAATTCATAGATCAAGCAATCTCTATATATGTTAAACGTTCGAGAATGTCGTTTACGACATGTTTCTATTTTAAACAAGAATTGTAGAACACGACACTGCTCTCAGCTGACTAATCGTATGTCTTTCTAGCTGGTGGCTCCACTTGTCTTGTTTTGATCTTAACATATTAATTTCTATTTAATGCTGTACGTAATCCAGCCGGTTATAAATCAATGAATATAGTTAATGAGTACAACTCAAAATTATATATAATTTAATATAATAGATTCTAAATTAATATACAATTATTATTTATGTCTTTGAAAAAATAACCCCACTCGAGGTTATTTAGAAACATATCGTAAACGACATTCGCGAGCATTTAACACATATAGAGATTGTTTCTTCTTTGAAATTATCATCACGCAGGTTTAAATGGTTAGAACACTCGACCGGAAATTGAGAGTTTGGGGTTCGAATCCTGAGTGGGGTTATTTTTTCGAATCCTGAGTGGGGTTATTTTTTCAAAGACACAAATAATAATTATATATTAATTTCGAATCCATTATATTAAATTATATATTATTCTCAGTTGTACTAATTAACTTTCTCATTGTGTTATAGCCGGCTGGATTACATACAGCATTAAATAGAAATTAATAAATTAATATAAAACAAAAGAAGTGGAGCCACCTGCTCGAAAGGCGCACGATTAGTGAGCTGTCAGTAGTGTCGTGTTCTACAATTCTTGTTAAAATAGAAACATATCGAAAACGATCTTCACGAACGTTTAGAGATTGTTTGTTCTTTGAAATTATCATCTCGCTAGTTTAAATGGATAGAACAATCGAGAGTCTGGGGTTCGAATCTCGAGTGGGTTTATTTTTTCAAAGACATAAATAATAATTCTATATTAATTTCGAATTCATTATATTAAATTATATATTATCCTGAGTGGTACTCATTAACTGTATTCATTGATAAAAAATTATTATAGTCCATCAGACAATAAAGACAACCAACCAGTTACATTTTTTGCCACCCAACTTGATGAATCCTATATCCTACTACTTTATTCATCATAAATGTTTCAACTTCTCAAATTTTTGGAAAATGATCAAAATTCAAATTCGATTTAATAATTTACCGTTGCGCAATTTTTTTGTTTATTCACTCCATCAAGTGAATAATATATTTATAATATTTATATACAAAATATTGGCAGATAAATAATATGTAACATATTTTATAAAC
Source organism: Adranes taylori (assembly GCA_009867245.2). Lineage (NCBI taxonomy): Eukaryota > Metazoa > Arthropoda > Insecta > Coleoptera > Staphylinidae > Adranes > Adranes taylori. The sequence continues at coordinate 1,411 of WYDF02261972.1, forward strand.
CCTAAGTTATTTCTGTTGTGTGCCTAGTAAAATAATATAATAGCAAGACGGTAATCGATGATAAACAGATGACGACTTGCCCTACGGGTGGCCGCCATGCGACGAAAACAACAAACAAGCGCCCTTAACCTCTAGTAACGACCGATACACTCCAGTTCTGCTGATTTCATTCCACATCTAACATCCTCATTCCGGCGCCTATCGTACATTGATATCAAACCTTATCCTATGCGACAAACAAAGGATATTTATTTGTATTATGAAAACCATTATTTACAAATAGAATATAATCGTATGTACATAATTATTCGACATATACTTTATTTTACTAATATAAGTTACTAGTATTTATTCGGATAGACTCATTTCACCGTGTGACGCGTTTCGATCCATTGGGACTATCATCAGACCGATTATTTTCTTTTGTTGTGTTGCACCTGTCAATTTTTTGTGTCGTATTCTTCTTACCGGTGTTGCCATGTTTACTTATCTCTGTTTCTATTTTTGTAGTAATTTGAGTGATCGAGGAGCCTGTCGAATTCGTAATTTACTTGTTCACTTACTAAGTTCTCATTAATTTTATTTTGAAATATTTCTATATGTTCTCTAATCTCCACGTTTATGTTGCTTCTTTTCAATATTTGTAGTGTGTTCGGTTGAATGGTCATATTTTAGTAGGTGATTTGCATAGTTGGAATTGTATACGTCTGGTCTTTTTATTGCATATTGATGAACTCTGAATCTTGTTTTTTAACTTTCTAGTCGTTTTTCGTATATATAATTTATACCAGGTTTTACAGTATAGTTTGGATATTTCAGTTTGTTTGTATTTACCAGTGTTGCAATTTTTTGTTTAGAATATTTTCTGTTCTGTATGCGATTTCTACGATGTAGTGCTTGAATAGTTTATTTATTTTATATGTGTTCTTGTCCATCTTAGTAATATTTTATATTTTAGATTTTCTGTGTCTTGTTTCTGATGTTTTTTCTGTTTTGTTTTATGATGCGGCCATATATTTTTAGTACTTCTGTTTTGGCGTATCCATTAGTTGCAGCTATTTCGATTTTTTTTCTGTTGATTGAGATATTTTTTTTATAATTTTATAATATATAAAAAGCCTATAAAATAAACAAAACATAATACCACAATTAAAAAAATAAAAATGCATACAAAAATTTAATTTATTATAATATTATTTGCCTTTTATTGTGTTTATTATTTACTACCACCCACCTGATTAATAAAATCTATGACGTATTGCCCTCGTGGCGAAACAAGTGTGTGGAATTTATCAAAAAAAATAATACGCCCAAGGGGGAAAAGATCTTTAATAATCGTCAGTGAATAGAAACATGCGATGATTACATTGATTACTATTATTATTATATAATAATATCTTCTTTTTTTGTTTATCGTTAAGATGGACTGAGCGAAGTTTAGCATATAGTGTATTATTAAGCGTGTAGTTCGTCCGCTCTTATAATCATGGAGTCGATAATGTAGGTAACTAACCAAACCGACCGCCTCTCATTTTCGTTCGCTATGACTGTGTCTAGTTTGTGACTCGTGTAAACATTAAAATGATTTATTACCACAACAATCCAGCCGCGCACATTACTCTATAACACATCAAGCAATTACGGTCATACAGAGAGAGAGAGAGAGAGAGAGAGAGAGAGAGAGAGAGAGAGAGAGAGAGAGAGAAAGAGAGAACTACGCATCCACTGATGCCACATTTCTTTTCTAATAAAAATCTCCAATAAATAAATACTATTTCTATATTTAGATACAAGGTCTTTTTAATTTCTCATATACTTCCATAAAGCTTTATGTGAAACCACAACATATGGTGACAAAATAATCCTCAACATTTATTTAACATAACCTCAAAATTTAATTTAGATACAAGTGGTTAATCCAACTTCGATCCCGCTTCATTCTCACAACAGCTTGATCTCTCCAGCTAACAAGAATGTCTTCCTGTAGAACTTCTATGTTGCAAGTTTAAAGTCCCGGAAACAACTCCAACGGAAAACGGAAACACTCCAGCACGACAAAGATAGATCTCGGAAGACAGTCTCGCACTAATCGATAAAAGGCGATACCTAAAAGACTTAATGATCGAGAGACGCGTGCGAAGTATTTAAAACTATCAAGAACCATTCAAAGAGAATGCGGAGGCGCAAAAACAACTCTACAAATCAACAAGATCTGTGCTGGGATTCAGATTGGCTGGGATTCAACATAAGAAAGGCTTGACGGAACTGTAATAACTTCCAGCTGATTGCACTTATTTCACACGTGAGCACAGTTATAACTCCAGCACTTTCTATCTTGGCATATAGCACCTCAGCAGACAGGCTTTGTTTAAGAAAGGGGCACCCACGGACAAATACTAAATCTACGACAATTAATAGAGAAGACTAGAGAGTTCTACACTCTGATGCATATCTGCTACATCGAGTACGGAAAGGCCTTCGATAACCTAAACTTGAATCGCCTGTGGAACTAAGAGAGCGTGTATGACGAGTGCCACTCTATCACCAGATTTACAACAACATATCATGCAAATGTAAAATCAGGAAAGGAGTTCGCAAGGATATATCATGTCACCTTTGCTGTTCAACATCTATCTTGCAAATTTGATAATATTATCTTGCAAATTTGATGGTAAACAAGAAGAGGAACTTTTCGTTCCGCTTGTCAATTCATGCAAGTACACTTTCAATCTTCGATCATGTGATCTCTTACTACTTGTGTTTGAAAGGACATCATATGAGACTACGATATTAGAATAGTATTCATTATTTTGTAAATTCGTTGTCATGCAAAGAGGAGCCATCCTATAGTTCCGTGTCAATTCGTTCCAAGTACACTTCCCATGTTCGATCTTGAAATATCGAAACATCATGCGATACACCTTAAGATGATTGGAATGGAGGCGTATCAGGAGGAGGAAATTAAATATCCAACTTCCATTTTGCGGACAATATGGCTCTTATAGAGGCCAACCAGGATGAACTTGAGGATTTGATGAACAAATTAGAACAGAACATGGTTTATGCATAAATTCCAAAAACCAAAATAATGATAGTCGATAAAGAAAGAAAAGCTGAACCGAACAGACATCAAAATGCTCGGCAACTACCAGGTGGCGAGTCAATTCGTATACCTGGGAGCCGTTGTAAACAATGAGGGAAGTTTTAAACCGAAAATACGACTAATGTTCTCCGTGTTGATGTATGCATCAGAAATTTGAACACTCCGCACAGAGGCGGTTGAAATGTGGTGTTGGCGTAAACTAACTCTCCAAGTTAGTTTACGGGAAAATTCTGTCATTTTGTGGTTACATATCTCGCAGCAAGCACATGGAATGGTTGGTGGTTCAGGGTACATCGCGGTAGATCATCAACACGCTGGATTGACTTGATCGAACAGATGCTCAACATAAACTTGGAGACGAGGGCTATTCTACAAACTGAGATGCCATAGATGTAGCTCGCACGCGTGTGTCAAAACGCTAGGACTAAGAAGAAGAAGGTTAATCTGGAATTAATTTGTAAACTTGATCGGATAAATCACTAGTAATCACTAGAATAAGATAGCAACCATTTCTTTTAGAGACTTAAATTTTTGGTCAAGTAACAGAAGTATTGCTGTAGAGGACTTAATTCTAAACCATAAATAAATGACCCATCAATTCTGGTTTTGTTTTTTTTTGTTATGAAATAAATGACACTTATCACGTGTTATTAGGAGAATAACATGAACTTAAAATGGTTTATAAACATTTGTTTCCATAAAAGTCAATTTCCATTCATAAAAAAAGAGAATGAAACTTTTCTTAAAGTCACAGATAAGATGTTTTATTAGTATAAATTAAGAGGCTGATTTGGTTTGATATAAAAAAAAAACTTAAAGTCAATTTCGTCATAGTTTCTACTTGCTTCAAGGCATTTCCAGCTCCGGCATTCTATCACAAAAATGCGTATTAGAGGCTTGTTTATTGCCTATATCCAGGGCCACCGCCTAGGTATACTGGCGCCGAAATGCCAGGCCAAATTTGGCGTCCCTACCAAGCAAAGTTTAAGGACATTTAGCATTTCTACTCAATTACTTGCGGTCGCCAAACAGCTGCCGCCCGGATAGCGTGCATCCCTTGCATTCCTGATTGGCGCAGCCCTGTTTGTATCACCCACTCATTCGATTGAAATTTGCGTCCTGGTGCAAGCAAAGTTTTAAGTTACGCAAATTGATCGTATTCTGTAGAAGTTAGATTTGGTGAGAATAAGCATGATGTGGAAGCAGGTCAAATCTAGTTTTTGCTGAATGGCACGGCATGAATGCAGTTTTTTCTGGGGTAATCTCGGGCGTTATTTTTTTTTTGTTCTTACAAACGTGATCGAGCTAGTAAATTAGGAGAATTTCTTTTGGAAAATTCACAATAAAACGGAAACTTTGCACGGATGGATTTGTCGGAGCTGATTTGCCATATGTAATCTATTGTCTTATCCGCTGTTTGGTTTCGGAGATATAATGGTAGGCCAAAACTTCTCTGGATTCTTCTAAAATACGTGGAAACTGCCAATTCGTTGAGATAACAACAGTCCACTCAGTTGAGGTGTACGTGGTCTCAGCTAACTCACGCACATAGATTTTCATAGATTTTATCGATGATTTCAGAACTGATTTCCGAAATGTGTCAGTACATGGTTGAACTTCAACGATTGTTCTGCCAGGCTTATATTCATTATATCAAAGGTGAACTGTTTCATAGAAAGGACATGAAATATCCAATATAAGGATAAAACGAGCTATACTGAATATCTATAGCTCGTTTTTCTTTCAGAATTCCAATTTTATCCCTTTCTCAAAACTTCTAGTGTTTGATCAAGAGCCAAGCAACGAATATTTAGCAGAATGTTTTTTTGTGTTAACCTTTGTTTTTCCAGTTCAATTGTTTATGTGTAATTATATTGGAATGCCGGGCTCGCTCAATCTGCTATGTAGTGGTCATGATGGGTTTTCCTTTATACCATTTGGAGTGTGTCCAACCTGATTGAGCTTACATTATCTCTGCTAGTTTCTGAATTTCTGGCTTTGGATGCGAAGCTAATCGTTCAATTAGTTGACCTGTTCTTTCAATGGCTAGTTCGAGTATCGATGGTGCTTTGAGCCTTTCTTTAATTTCTTTCCGAATTTCGTATATAGCAGTGTGCATCAAGTAATTTTCTTAGCGGCTTGTTATGGTTTATTAAGATCATTTCCTTTGCCTTGTCCGAACTTTTGATCCATAGCTCATAAGCGTACAGTAATTGTGGCCTTAATGCACAATTTATAATTAGCTGACCTTGCTTTTATTGTCATGCTGGAGCAGAACGTCAATATTGAATATTACTTATTTGCTGTTTTCGTGATTTCTGCGTTTGATATGAGATCTCCAATCTAGTTACAGGTCAAACGTGCGACTAAGGTATGTTACGCTCCGTTTGGGCTTGATTTTCTTATTCATGAATGTTATAGGCCTTTCAAAGCGTTTTGTTTTACCAGATCTCTCTATTTCAGTTTTCGATGAGTTGATTTATCTTTTCCACATATTGCGAAACTCAAAATTTGTCTTTAGACCTCGTTCCATTCATTTCATTACAACCATTGATTTCTGTCGTAAGTAACTGTGCCTGTATCATCGCCAACTGTAGAATTTCGGTTTGTTTTAGCTCTTGGAGTTTACGCATATTACTGCACCGGGGATAGCGGTGACTCTCTCTAGCTGTGCTTTTGTGGATAGTTTGTTTCCTATTTTAACCTGAAATGTTATGTTATTTCGGAAATCTTGAGGGATCTTGGTCAAATCTATTGAGAATTGAAGAACTGAGATTTTGAAGACTATTCCGTCTCTTCACACACGAATAGTTTCTTTAATGCTTTGTGTATTATAGCCTTCAAATGTGCCGCTTGCTGTATTGCCGCTAATTTTGGCCTGAAACCTAGTTGTTGCGCTGGAATGATGTTGTGTTTTTATGCATATTCTTACATCTTGTTTTCATTATTACTTCTGTAACTTTAGATAAACCATTCAATAGACTGATCAGGCGTTTATTTGCTGGATCCGGAAGATTCTTATCTTTCTTTGCAATGGTGATGATGTTAGCATTTTTTCAGAATTTTGGAAAATAACTGTACACAATAATTTTGTTGATGATTCCTGTGATCGTTTTTGTTGCCTATGGTGGCAGAAATTTTAGGGACATATTGGCTATTCCATCTTCCTCCGATGTCTTTCGCGGATTTAGATGTTTTAATATATCACTAACTTCCTCTTCTTCAACTTGTTTTAAATCTAGGAATATTGTGTGTTTTAGCCCAAACTTCGCTTGGTTCACCGCATGTTCTACTATATACAGAGTGGGGTCCTTGTTGATTAATTAGTTTTTGAAGTGATTTGCAGAAATTTAAGCTTTGTCTTTGTCCTTGTACACCAACTCTCAATTTTCTGCAATCATTCTCCTCTGTGGTCTTTTTCAATCTTTTTAAGAAATGCCAAAATTTGTTATCTCCGTCTTTCTCGTAAGCTTCTACAACATATTTGTTCCGGTTTTTGTTTCGTTTCTTGTGTAACATTTTTATCACTTCATATTGTGTTTTTAGCCTTGGCCTTGCATTGTGGGTATCTTGACTTAAAATCATCTTCTTTTCTTCTCTATTTAAATCTCATCTATGCTCCATGTCAACGGATGTGCTGTGCTTAAGCTTTTCTTGTATAGATTTTGTTAGGTGCCTTACTTCTTGTTCAATCTCCTTCCTGTTTTGGATATATTCCGAGAGGCGGTCGAAACTGTTCATTTCATAAGCGTAGGCTGGCCAGTTTATCTTCATTGGTGGTGCACGCTTTGCATACATGATCTGACGACAGCTTGTAGCGAACTTTTGTTTCCTTCAGTCTTTTAATTTTATGTGTTAAAGAAATGTCAATCACGCCGCCTCTTTGATTGGCTTTGGGTAGCAGAGATTGACTTTGATTGAGATTGGTGCACTGGTACCAAATATTTCCAAGCTTCTTGTATTTTTCCAGAATTTATACAGAATAGTTCCGGCTGGATTTTTAATTCTAGTTCCCCACGATGGATGTTTGCTTAGTAGAATGTCTTTAAACGATAATTTATATATTCATAGAGGATACTATGATAATTAAGTTATTTATCAAATGAGCCTTGTATATATTTATGAAATAAATGTCACTAAAGTAGAAATATATATTTAACCCATTATTAACAACTGAGAGGTGTAAGTTAAAGATAACATAAATTTCGCCATACATATTGACAAAATATGTTTACTGATAGCTGCTATCTTTTAAAAATCCAAAACGAATAATTTAAAATAATTAGTATATCTTATTATATCTTAAAGAGTTCTTTTTATCTCTTTTATATGTTAATCATATTGCTATAAGTTGGAGTGTGAATAATTATTATGATGCGTATTATTTTTAGTGCTGATGGAATCTGTATGAATAATAGTTTTTCTTACGTATTTTAAACATTTTCTTCCAAACACTTATAATTAAATTAATTAGTAGTTAAGATCACGCCATGGGTATTTTATTTATAGAAATATATTATATTTTTGACTTATACTAAAGGAACAATTATCATAATGAATATAATTATATTCTTAGTAAACCGGAGCCTTTGATTTATTAGTGTTTTTTAAACCTTGATACTTGTGATTTCAACAGCAATATGATTGGTCTCCTTCAGATATGATTTTAGTTGTATCATCCCTCTATTTTCTTCCCACAGCTTACCATTAAATTTTCATTATTATTTCCTCGCCCGAACCTTCTGTCCATAACTAATTTAAACAATTCTCCTCCCTCCCACTTAATCAATCATCTTCATTCCCCTATCGTGTCCACGGAAACTTTCGTCCCTTATTCTCTGTTTCTCTTCACTCTTCTTCCTTTTCCTTTCCTTCTGTCCTCATTCTTACCGTGTTTCCCATCCTTAAGCGGTACAAGCCCTAATAAAAGTCTTTTCCATATATCCTCTGTTCCCAACTTATTTACTCATCCCCTCTTTGACCCCTCCTTCCATGATTCCATTCACATTCATTCCACATTCATTCCACATTGCATCCTGTTCCACTACATAAAATTCTCGCCAGCATTAATCACATTCACCTCCTCCTCTTGTTAAGCTCACACATTATTCTCTCATTACTCTGTGTTCCTTACTCCATGTCCCAATTACGCGCTACCATCCTTTATTCATCCGCCTTCACATATGAATTGTTGAATATATAGGGTACGACTGCTAAGAGTAAATTAAACAGTATTTAAAAAAATGCAAAATTAATGTTCTAATAATATAAACAAAGTTAAGATTTACTTTCGCTCCGATTAGCTTCCTCCACCTCTGTAGTCCAATAATTTCCGTGGGAGTTTTGTTTCTAAAACCATTGTGTTTCTCAAAACTTTCTCTGTCTAAAACATAATACATCTATTTCATACAGTAAATTATGAAATTAATATTTCTTATTACTTATGTTTCGAAAAAATGTTTACCCCATCCGGAACTCGAACCCAGACCTCTCGATTGCTTTTTCCAAATTGAGCTAACGGGCACTTAGCATTCGAAGACAAATAATTTTAAATATATATTTGTTTTCCGTATCTATTAAGATAGGCAACTTATATATAGGATAATCGACCGGCAATCGAGAGGTCCGGGTTCGAGTCCCGGACGGGCTAAACATTTTTTCGAGGCTCAAATAATAAGAAATATTAATTTCATTATTTACTCTATTCAATAATGCCAGGTTGGAGGTTTAACCACGAAACATCAAATATTCATTTCATGCATCTAGTTACCTTCAGCTTGTGAGTTTCTCAAAATGAATGACTGTAATGATGTTCTTGAATATTAATGCTTATTTTGGGTATGTAAATGTGTGACAACATGAAAGATAATATACATAAAGGAAAGAACAAAATAAAGCAATAATCGATTCAATTCGTAATGAAATCCTGGAATCAAAAAGCGGATTTACAAACTTTCATTGAATAAGCAATTTCGCCCAAAACAACGAAGGCGGGCGGCACCTACAAAAAAAAAGTGGTATATAACATGTAGAAATAGAAGATCGTTTTCCATTTAAAGCTATTGAGTCCTACAGAAGTTGCGGAGAAAAGAAGCGAAAAAAAAGAATGCTTTTAACATAATTGAACGGGTGAACTGAGCAGAAAGCATAGAGCAGGCTAGCTTTTGTGCAACAAGGACCACCCACTACTCATTGCTTGATGTACGCTATATGTTGCACACATAATCGAATAAATTCTGTCGTTATTCCTACTTACGATGCAAGCATATTTGTATCTAATTTCATGTTGAACATTGTAAATAAATACATAATAAAGCTATTTAATCTATTAATTCTAAATATAACCAACATGTAATGCATTTGGCAAATTTAGAAATAAATTACCCAAATTTATTACCAATTGAAGTTATTGAAAGAAATCATTGCGTGTTTTTCACCCCACATTACATATTGCTTAGTAAATATTTCCACATATTGCTTAGTACATCAAGCAATATCAAACTTTCCAGAATTCCTTTAACGAATTTGTTTATACTACGTACGAGGACTGTTTGATGGGAAAGTGACTTTTGAATAAAAGACTTGTTTAGGGGTAAAATATATATATTATTTTTCTACATAAGTCCCTTGCAACTCTACACATTTAATCCAGCGCTTTTCCAATTTTTTTAAATCATCCAAAAAGTAATCTTTTGGAATCTCTGCAAAATATGCATCTGTAGCGGTTACAAGTTTGGGAACAAGAAAAACTCTGACGGAACCAGATCAGATGGATATGGAGGATTGGGCAGCAATTTTTAACTTAGTACGATCAATTAAGGGGTTGCAATGGCGGAAGATGTAAAGATTCGGGTGAAAATGAAATTTTTCTATGTGACTTTAATTTGTGTGTACGCACCTACGGAGAAAACTGAAGATGAAACCAAGGTCATATTCTATGACGAACTGGAAGAACTGTAAAATGGTGCACCGGCAGATGACGTGAAATTCATTCTGGGAAATCTAAACGCGAAGATAGGAAGAGAAGACGTTTATCTGGCGATAACTGGGAGCCATAGTATCCATGAACAGTCCAATGACAATGGAATCCGCATTATTGACTTCGCGACAAGCAAGCAAATGAAGGTGTCAAGTACATACTTACCCCACAAAAGAATACATAAAACAACACGGGCTTCGGCCAATGGTGTTATAAAAACTCAAATTGATCACGTCCTTATTGACACCCGTCACGAAACTGATGTAATGGATGTTCGCAGCTACATGGGGACAGATGCCGACTCTGACCACTTCCTCCTCAGAGAGAAATATCGCCAGAGATTTTCGCGCCTGAGATTAAAGGGTAACCCCACAGCCAGGAAATTCAACGCGAAGAAGCTAAGAATATATGAAATAGGCAAAGAAAACTATTGCAGGACACTACAAGGGTATTTGCAAAGGCAAGACGAAGAGGAAGATAATATCAACGTGAAGTGGTCGACATTGAAAAGTATCATAAAGGTAGCGGCTGAAAGCACGGATTTAAAGAACAGGGGAGGAGAGGAGCGTGGTTTGCTGATGACTGCTGAATAGCTCTGCGTCGAGGAAATGAGCCAAGAAAGAAGACGCTGCAACATGGCACAAGAGCAAAGGTTTCACGGAGAGGCAGAAAAATTACTGATTAAATTTACACAATCGGGTGCATGCTCGCAAAATGCTATGAATTTAACACCACCACACATCAGTTATTCATAGACGTATTAGCAAGCTTATGAGAGTGTAGATAGACCATATTTGTAAGACACTTTGGATCTGCTGGTGTGCCGCAAAAGGTGATTGGGCTTATCCGAATGACGCTAGTGAACTCAAGCTGTCAAGTTACGATAGCTGACAAAGTGTCCAAGGAGTTTAGTATTGCAAGAGGTCTAACACAAGGGGATTCTCTCTCATGTACCCTCTTCAATCTCACTCTGGAGAGTATTGTAAGGAAGATTGAGGTGAAACCCGGAAGAACTCTATTCGATCGCTCTGTGTAGTATATGGCTTATGCCGATGACATGGACCTACTCGCTAAAAGAGAGAGGGAACTTAGAGAAGATTTTTAACAGCTGGAGGTAGAGTCTATACAAGCAGCGCTTCAGGTTAACATGAGCAAAACAAAGTATATGGTAATGTACCAAACTGTGCCGCAAGCAGTAACAACACTTACCATTGGGGATCACCAGTTTGAAAGGATACTTACTTTTAAGTATCTTGGCTCCGTTGTCACTGGGAACAATAACACGCAGGTTGAAACAGAAAGCGTAGCAAAGCGGAGAATAAAGCATATTTCAGTCTGCAGACGCTTCTAAAATCTCGCTTACAGTTAAAAGAGAATTTATAAAACAGTCATAAGAGCTATAGTAATATATGGGTATGAAACGTGGGTGATAACTGCACACGATGAGAGGAATCTGAATACATGGATTCTGAATAAGAATGAGAGAAATATGAAGTCTACGGAGATCTTATGTTAGTGACTACGAAAGAGCGGATACGATGCCATCTCTAGTGAATGCCAGAAGACCGCGTAGCGCGGAAGGTGTTCACACAACACCGGGAAGGGCGAAGATTGGTGGGCATGTCTAGAAAGAGCTTGTTAAAAGGTGTGGAGGAGGACCTGCAAAGCATGCGCGTTAGAGGTTGGAGACGACGGGCGATGGATCAAGATGCGTGGCGGGGCGTTGTGGAGGCTCAAGATGTAACACCATTAGGTAATGGTAAAATATCGCATACGTAAAGCAATCCGAAGAAATATAAAAACTCAATTACAGCAAAAGTGAAAAATTATGACAGAACTGTTACGAACTCACTGTACTGCAACTTCTAATTGTAATGGATACATTCTAAATAATCGTACGAAGAAAGCGCATTTTTTTACCTCAGATACAGTTCCTAAAAATACGTTTCTGGACAACCAGTTTCTCAGTAAAACAAATTACTTGATCAATCACCACATATTAATTTCTGATTTTCCTTAACGAAACGATACGTATTGATATAGAGCATCCAAAATAAAGTTCCCCAAACGTTAAACACGAGTGGGATGCTACGCACAAAATATTCTAGAAAGAAGAAAGTTGCAGTGGCGTAGCTAGCACTATTGGCGCTCGGGACTCGTCACGGTTCGGCGCCCCAAAAATTGAACTTTTCTCGGAAATCTTGGGGCATGGGGCATGATAAACCTTCCGGGGCATGATAGACCTTCCGGGGCATGATAGACCTTCTTGCCCCCCCCCCTCCCTTCCCTGAAAAAATGTGCCTATATTTATAAGTAAGAAATGGTTTTGGGTATCTGGCCCTACTACTGTGACCTGTTTCGATCTAACGTTTCATTCTGAATGGGATAAAAAATACTAATACCTATATTAGTAGTCCATACTGCATAGAAACGTCTAAACACATACATCTCGTCTTCGGCAACATTTTTCATCAAATCAACCGATTTCTAAAACAATGCTTGAAATTTACGAAACAAATGCGTATACAGAATATGACTTGTTTTCAGAGTTATAATAAAATTGGTACAAGTCGAATGAACGCTAACACCATCTGGTGCTTTCAAGTTGAATGAAGATTTCTAGCTTAATGCATACGTGAACAGCTAATGGATTTAAATTTATTAGTTAACACCCATTAGTATCAGAACTAAGAAAATATCGTGGCATTATTAACGTTAGTACTTTCAATATGATTGATCTTCCAGTCAATAGTAGATGATTCTGAATATATTTAATTATGATTGCTGATCATAGATAAACACATGAATTGTCTTGCATACGAAAGGCATCGGGATTTGAAAAGCAAACCGATTAATAATTTCTCATAATTTGAATCAATTTTTCCAAATAATGTAACCGTTTAGTGATCGACACCGTTTCCGTTATCGTTTCCATTACTATCTAAAGCTCGCCCCCACTCACCCCATAGATGCGATTTTTCAAAATTTCTTAAGAGGCTTTCCACTCATCTCGCAGATAATTCAATGTGGCTCTTATGTGGCCCACATGTCTTAGGTTTAGTAGGCTAAAGCCAGGAGGAACTATGGACTTGAAGAATGTTGGCTAATAACAGTATCTGTCGATGTTATATTTTGATTGCCAATTGGTTAAGAAAATCAGTGATGAAGAAACAAATTTCTTCCGATAGTGATGCAAGTATTTATTTCATACTATAGGAAGTCTTAACATTAAGATGAACTAATGAATAACAAACACGGTTCAATTAGAACATTCTGGAAAAATATGATTGTGGTCTCCAAATTGTCCACAAAGGTAGAATGGATCATCTTTGACTCCAACACGGAAGAGATGAGCTGGAAAAGAACCATGATCTAATCTGAGCCGTGTGATGATCCTTCCGTATTACAATTCTGATGTGAAGTTGCAACAGAAACAAAGATGTTGACATTGGCGTCGAATCAGAGTAAACTCCAAGATCAATCAGTTGGACATTCTTTAGGCTTGTTATTTAAGAAATCGAATGTGGTAAGTAAATATGAAAATACCTTGTTGAGTTCATTTAAAAACCTGGAACGAGATATAAAAAATTAACAAACTTTTGGAAAACATATATTAGAAACTACTCACTTGTGGGCCATGCACAATAAATTGTCTTTATATATTCATTGTACTCAATTAATTAGTCTTTTCCAACATTCTGAATTAACCAGGAAACTTGAAATCCTGAATTCTTGCCGATTACAACATCTGCCTTTTTTACTAGTGCCTTATAAACTTTTTGTATCAGAATAGAAAACTGTAGAAAACCTATTATTGCCGTTCGATCAACCGTTAGCCATAGCTTTAACCGAATTATCCCCATACTACCACTACCTTTATGTAATTGTACGATTTCTGATTCAAAAATGATTACACGCCCATTTGCGTGCGATAATTAAACCTGTAGTCTCTGATACCAGTAGTCCCTGTAGTCTCTACATTGTTTCTAAAATAATTTATCTGGACGTAGTATCAAAATTGATGAACCGACGGAGAGTTTTGAACCGTAGGAAATCTATTGATGTAATTTCTTCCAGAACAGATAATTAGGTCCGAACAATCGGATTGCCAAAGAGAGAATAATTCTATTTTAAATATGGGAATTAGAACTATGTAGTGAACTTTAAGAGATACAACAGATCCAGGAAGGTCCCGGAACGCAACAGAATTTTATGATTATGTCTTTATATAGCGCCCATGCAAGCTTCTCTCGAATCGCATTCATTATCCGACAAGAGTTATTTTTAAAAAAGCTAGGCTTATACAACTTGATTAAAACACTCAGAGAATCCGAGGAAAGGTTATACTTCATTAGAATGCTTAAATACTTCATTAGAATGCTTAATTCAACGCACTTTAGCAAAGCCATATCTTCCACATAAGAAATATTGCAAACATTCAAAAGTTTCATTGAGGCTTCAAGCCCGAATTCGGACAGAAAATTCCCATAGTATATGAATGTAAGTCCTGAATAGTATATCCATCAATATAGAACTCCATATGATTGGGCTCAATACATTTTTAGAGTCCACGAAGGACGAAATTGAGATTATTGATATTAAAGAATCTAATGATCAGCCAAAAGATATTGGACGAAAATAGAATTTCGTAACATGGAAATTTTGTCCCTAACTGAATATGATTAATAACAGAATATGATTAATAACTTGGTTGAAACTCCTAAAAGAATGCAGATATAAAGGTAGTGGTTTATTTCTTCTAAAGGAATCTATATAGAATAACTTTAGGATGTATTTGGAGCTGAGATGTCAGAATCTAGGGTTCTCCTCCTTCCACTAAGATGGCTCTACAGGGAGAAGATTTCATCAAACCCAAACAATGTCTAACAGCACAGGCTCAGTATTGAATACTACAAATTATATTAAATATGGCTTTATTAGTATCCCTATATGTATAAAATCTAGGAATAATCCAGTTTGGAGCTTATGAATGGCTTATAGAAAAGTATAAGAATTTCAACTTCTGCTCCCAATAGGTAGAGGATAAAGATTCTAAGGCTGTTAAGTCTTGCCGTACAGTAATTAATCAGATAATTGATGTAAACATCAAATTTTAATTTAGGATCCAATCAAATACACAAGAAATTAACCGAATTCCTGGAGGGAACAAGACAATCCTTGAAAGAGATACTAAATGTTGAGATAATTCACTTATTAGATAAAATTAGAAGGTTGCTTTTAGGAATAGATAGCAACAATCCTATAGGGCCGAAATACAAGACTATTAGGTTAAAGGTCTTTTTGAAGATTCCTTTTGAGGATTCAATGCCGACGACCTTACCATTATAATATAAAGTTATATCGTTTGCATTTATTAGAAGTTTAGAGGAAGTGACTAGATTTGGTAGAAAGGATTGGGCTCAGTATAGAACCCTGAGGAAGACCCATCCAGGAATATCAAAACGTGGATGGATCATGTAATGACAAACTTTTTTTTTGCAAAAAAGTGAGATTATAAATTAGAAAACAAACTTTTTAGGTCTAAAATTGAGTTTAAAAAGGAACACAAAATCTTAGAAAAACCTGTTTTCTTGGATATTTAAATCCAAGAAAAGAGACGCACACCACTCCTCATTGATAAACGACTTAATTATGTAGCTATATAAATGCAGGATACACTCAGAGACGTGGAAACCTCTACGAAAACCAAACTGATATGGAAGAAGTATATTATTGGATTCCACCCACCATTCCAAACTTAGCTTGATAAAATGTTTGAAAGTTTTCCGAATGCAGGAAGATAACGCAGTACAAATGGAGTACAAATGGGGTTTGGATCTTTTACATGTTTTAATAACGGAAATATTTTAAAAGCTTTCCAGCTTATGGCTTCCAGCTTGTCATACAGGAATATTCCAATAAGGCTTAGTGCCTGTTTCTTTATGAAATACGGCTTTTACTGTGTAGAGTCTCCTCCAGATAGTATAGTTAAGAGGTTTGCACTTGCCCGTGTTAAGCCAGTTATCAATTTAAAGTTATTTAAATAATGATCTCGTTAATGATAATTTAAAATTCGATGACTGGAGAAGAGTGACTGTTACAAAGACTTACTTATTTAATTCCTTTCGCTCTTATTCAGAGGTTTCGACACTGTCTCTCTATCGCACTCTATTTCTAGCAAGGCCTTTCAGCTCTGTAAAAGTCTTTCCTTCCTTCTTAGTCTCCTCATCTACAGTTCTGCTCCATGATGGTCTTTCACGTTTCCTTTTCCCCGGCGGATTCCAGAACAAAAGTTATCTCTCCACTGCATCCTGTTTTTTTTCGGATGGTATGACCAATCCACCTCCATTTTCTTCTCTTGATTTGAATGCAGATGGATTCCTCTCTCGTTTGGTTCCTAAGATCTTCGTTAGATATCACATTTGGATATTTGGAGAATTTTTCTGAAGCATCTATTCAGGAAGACCTGCAAGCTACTGGTGATGTTGGAAGTAATCTTTCAAGTCTTACATCCGTATAATAGCACTGCTTGCACATTGGTTCTGAATATTGGGAGATTGATCGTTGTGGAAATCTCTCTTGGCCTCCAGAGTGGATAAAGCTGAACGAAGGCCCTATTTGTCTTTTGGATTCTTACTTTGACATCTGCAGCTACCCCACCTTCATGGATAACTATGCTCCGCATGTACGTGAACTCTTCTACATTTTCGATGTACTCGTTGTTCATTCTCAGTGTTCCTACATCTCTCGTGTTTATCTTCATAATCTTTGTCTTGGAGAAGTTTACTTTCAGACCCACCATCTTCGCTTCGCACTCAAGGTCTTGGAGTTTCTTTGCCATATTAAGATGATTCTGTGAGAGTAGGCAAATATTATCTGCAAAATCTCTAATCGTTCACTCAGCTTCCACTATATGCTCCACTTTTTTCCATCCATGACTTTCCTCATCACCTCGTCTAGAACCAATAGAAAGATTGTTGCGGACCGAATACATCCCTAGCAAACTCCTGACTTTATTGCGAATGGTTCTGTAATTTTCCCCGCGTGGATGATACGGCACCTGTAGTTGTTGTATATTTCTTTAATTGCTTTTGTTATCTTCTCCGGTACCCCAAATTTCTGTAAAGTGGCAAATTTCCTTTCGCCATTACAGTTCCCGTTTGATGAATAAATACTCTAGTGTCTTCTCTGCTTCTGCCTTTTTTCTTGAAAAATTTATCTAACGAGATTAAAATAGCACGAATTCCTGTACTGATCTCCATTCTTTCCCCATTCCTCATTCTTTTTAATTCTATGCCATAGAAGTTGCAAAGTTTTATAAGGTATATCTCCTAAAATAATTTCCATTGGAGATTATGTTGCGTTTATACATACAGCACTCTCGATGAAAGATTGCTCCAAGGTCTGATTTGTAATGTTGATACCAGTGGTGTCGTCGCTAAACTGCATCAGAAGTACTCTATAAAATCAATGAACTAAAAACCAATACGTCCATACTTGTTATTAAAATGTAATGTTTATCTATCATCATCATCATTATTACTCAGCCTTGTCTCGTCCACTGCTGGACATAGGCCTCCCGTAATCCAATCCATCTTTGCCGATCCTGTGCGGCATT
>WYDF02261983.1:0-19108 GCA_009867245.2 Adranes taylori
GTGGAGAATCATTTACATAAAACAGAAACTCGAAACAGGAATTAAAAAACAAGGCCGAATAGATATATCCAGATATAACGATCAGACGAATAATTAATGAATAGCAATTAAACCAGATTCGAGCAATTTTTGTATTTTGGCAGCAATGGCTGGATTCTTTAGATGATCTTGTAATGCTCTCGGATCGTTCTGCATTTGTTCTAAAATCAGTCGCATCGCTGGATCACGTAGAATTGCCTGAACCTGAAAATATAATTGTTTTATTTACGAACAGTGCAAATTACAAAGTATTTGAACTAATTATAGGTAACAAATATAGTGACAACCCAATTGTTCCTTAATTTAAAGCACATCAATCAAATAAGTCAATTACGTTCGTCAACTCTATTCCATAAATAAAATATAAAAATAAGAGTGGAAAATTTTTGTAGTTTATAGTTTACATATTGTGTAATAATTTTATATTTAAACTTATAGAAACATCTAAGAAATTTCTTTTGAACTTTTTCTATTTCCTGTGAATATTTCATTGAAACCGGGTTAGTTATCAAATAATAATATTCTAGTTTCGATCTGACAAATAGATTGTACAAAGCAATGACTGATTGAATCAAAATATTTACAATTCCTTATAATGAATCCTAACATACGATACGATTCTTTACATACTCTTAATATGAGTTCCATATGTCAATGTCTTATCATAACTGATACTTAAATCTTTAATTTATTGGACTTTTTCCAGTACCTGATCATTAATTAAATAGTGATAGTCAATATCAGAACCCTTCTAGAGTATGGTATTGCCTTACACTTCCCAACATTCAGATGAAGCTGATTTCTTACAGACCAATCATGTAATGCTTGTAAATGTTGTTGCAAAAGCTTGCAATCATCATCACTCTTGATTGCCGTGTATATCTTCAGATCACCAGCATAAAAGAGATGTGAAGACTCTATACCACTGCTAAAGTCGTTCACGAAAATTATGAACAGTAGGGACCAAGGTTACTACCAGATGGTACCCCAGAACATACAGTATATATGTGTTCGATTTTTGTCCTTCACATTCAACAAATCAGCACCTGTTTCCTAAATAAGGTGCTATCAATTGAATAATATTAACTGTAAGACCAAATCATTCTAATTTTCTTAATAAGACAGAATGCTGAACCCTGTCAAAAGCTTTAGCAAAGTCTGTGTAAATGACATCAACCTGAGCATCCCTATCAAAAAAGTCAGATACTAATTCTACAAAATTAAGCATATTGGTAAGAGTTGATCTACCTTTAATAAATTTCACCTCGATTTCATCCTTAATACATTTCACCTCGATTTCATTCAGTTTACCATACGTTTCCCTCTCGATTTTTAACAGAGTCCATGTTATCCGATTTTTTCGATTATCCGAGATACACTCGGTCGACATTACCTCAGATGCTCGAGGTTCTACTGTATATCGTATATGATAAATATAGTAAGGGTAAGAAACACTTATTTCATTCTGGCATTCCTATCAAGTGGCGTGAACAGCAAAGCCACAGTACCGACTGCTATTTTTGTTCCGTAGATATGAAAGGTTTCAATACAAAGAACAAAAAGAAAATATCTTACCCACACCTTAATTCAACTATGTTGAGCAGATATTCTCTGCTCAACATGTTTATAAATAATTTTGGTTAACAACATTTCGACGACTTTAGCGAAGTTACACAAAATAGAGAGTGGTCTATAATTTTTTACATCAAGCTTATCACCAGACTTAAAAATCGGTGTCACACCTTTCCAGTTCTTTCCAAATATTTTAGCTTTTATTATTAAGCTATATAATAAACTTAATGGTTTACATAAAAAGGAGACACAATCTTTTACGGGAAATGCTGGAATTTTATCTGGACCACAAATCACAGAGCCCTTGAGTGCCTTAATTCTTTTGATGATATCTTCTTCAGAAATATAATTTACTGGAAGCATCAACTGATTACTATACTAATATATAAATACTTAATCGAATATAAAATCTAATAGAAAGAAATATAGAATCGTTCACTGTTTATAATATGACAAACGTTAACTGTTTTAATTGGGACAAGTAAGCAAATTGTAGTCAGAGGAAACTTTCTACATATAATCATTGTTCGTTGTGTGATGTTTTCATTGATTTGATAAGGAAAATAATCGGTGACAATAAATTGATTAGGGCAAGTGTGATGAATATTCTGATTGAATATCTATTCAGAAAGCGTTAAGAGTAATTCAATAGGGTCTAAATAACAGGCAAAAATCTTTTTTTTGGTATTAGTAAAGCATTTGATTCGAGTAATATTTCATTTGATAAGTTACTAAACATAGGTATTACCTAAACATAGAGAGCAAAAATGGCTAAAATCGTACTTAACAAAAAGATCACAAAGAGTACTTTTTGAAAGGAAGTAAAATACATCTTGTAGGATTTCACAAGGTAGTTGCTATGGAACCGTTGCTTCTCTTAATTATGATTAATGATCTTCAGAATTCATGTAGTAAGACATCCATATCTTTCTGTATGCAGATGATACAAATATATTAAATGAGAACTCAGGAAATCAAATAATTAATTTCCTGTTTAGTCTCTAGTGAAGACTAAAAACAATATGTAAATTAATGATGCAAAAACAATGGAATCAAGCTAAATATAGACAAAATGGCAATAATAGAATTTAAACAAAACAAAAACGACAGCGGTAAGGAAGAATTTGCTTATAAAGCATGATAAAAAGAGTATGAAGCAAACAAACAATGTTCACTTCTTCACTTCTTAGTACAAATATGTAGTAAATAGCATTTGTTAAATATTTCGAAGGATAAAAAACACTGTATCAAAACATATTTTGAAATTAATATGTATTGCAATCTTGTAGAAGTAACTATAGGATATGGCATCATCACATGGGAAAGTAAGAAGAATATGGAAACAATTTTCATTCTACAAAAAAAGATTATTCGATAATGTATAATATTCTCAAATGAGATACTTGCAGATATTAATTCAAAAAAGTCTATTTACTAATATGGGCTTTATAAATATCATGTATTAAAATACGTGAAACAAAACTTAAATAAATTCCAAGGGAACAATAATATTCATAAACATGACACTCATTATGAATAGAAAGACAAAGGTTAACAATAGAGCAGGCTGGAAGAGACTATATAACAATCAAGATATACAAGTTACCAAAGAATCTGAAACCGGTAGAAGAACTACCTAATCATGGAAGCGCCTTACGGAACTAATGAAAATATGTAAAGTATACAACTTAAATTCTGTGACTTGTCCAAGAATATGATTTACTTGTGTATTGGTTATTAGTGCATTGCAAATACATATGGGATTAATAAATCTATTGTTATCACTAATTGTAGCAGACATTAAATAAGAAAGGCACAAACCTCTGGATCACCCATGGCACGTTTTCTAACTTCCTCGGGATCAGAACCCACGCCAGCATTCTCCAACGTACATGCACGATAGCCTTGTAATGCTTCACCGTTGTTTGGATCTAATTCGAGAGCGTGTTGAAACGCTGCTATAGCTTTACTTGATTGATGCATGCCCTAAAAATTAAAAATATAGGAATGATATATTTTTCATATAAAATATGCGCACGACAATATCCCGACCGACGACGATACAATTTACTTCATTTGTTATTTAAACAATTAGGGCCAAATGGTTAGCAGTAGAAACCACAAAGTCATAATTCAGTTCTGAGATGCCTAGAGGTTTCATTGCCAACTCATGTTTCATGTTATATGTGCTGCCTATATCCCTAGAAAGCACTACATGCAATGTAGGCCGCGAAAAATCTCAGTTTGTGCATTCAAGTGTTTGAAGTAACAGGTGGTTTTTAGGTCTGTTGAGTGTTCTAAGTAATGCGCCAGGTAGTACTATATGGATGTGGAATATAATGTTTATAGACAGATTAATTTAATTGAAAGTGTAACATTTCCTTAATTTAACATAACCGTAACAAAAAATTCGAAATTAATATAAAAGTATTAATAGCGTCTTTGAAAAAATATATTAAGATCAAAAACAAGACAAGTAGAGCCACCTGCTAGGAAAACGCACGATTAGTGCGTTGACAGCAATTCTTGTTAGAATAGAAACGTATCGTAAACGACAGTTGCGAGCTTTTAGTCAGAATGAGTTTCACTCACTTCTGAATGAAATACCTACTGATTGCTAATCATAGAATGCGACTTGAAATATGTAATGGCTGATGAAATTCATGTTGATAATGAGTTGTTCGATATTGAGGAATTCGATGTTGTTTTCGAAGTTACTGATGATTTAGAAAACCATGTCGCAAACGACAGTACTGGATGTTTCGGTAAATACTAACAAAGTGATAATATGTGGCAAGAAAATTCTAGACAAAAAACGTTCAATCAGAATTGTTATGGATAGTGCCACAGAAGAGTAAGCGATCTTAAAAAAAATCAAAAATAACTGAATCGTATAAAAATTAATGGTGATTAAACCCATCAACAAAGAGAACACTGGAAGAGTTAAGCAAAAGAAATAAAAAAAGGGGAAAAAAGGTGGAACTAACCTACCTATCAACTATTTTAATGGTGTAGCAAACATAGTAAACTCTAATAGGAATAACATGGGAAACTAATGATTCCCTTTCACTTTACGAAGACAACGCCGGAGGGCCAGGAACTAAGATAAGTGACTTTAACAAATCAGTAGCATGTACTAATTACGACGCAATTATTATAGTTGAAACCTACCTCAATAATAACATTTCTGACTACGAAGTAAAATTGCCAAATTACAATGTATTTCGTTTTGATTGTTGCGATTCAATAAATGTAAATGTTATATATTGTTTGTTGATTCATTCATACTAACAAGGGATATCTGGAGGATGAGAACCGCGGTTCCTATGTTCCAAGATATCTCTAAAAAATATTCAATGTAACCAATTCTTTCAGATCAGTGGGGTTATCTAGAATATAAGAACCACGGTGCTTATACTCCGAAATAACTCCAAAAAAGCATCTGAATAGTAAGTTAATGCATTTATGTTAATATTGAGCACATTAAGATCCCATTAATAAAATAACCCTCTGGCCCATTCAATAAAAATCCTCTGAAATAATATAATTCAAACATCGTACTAAATTAAAATATTTGATATCGCAACTACATAAGTGACATACCTATCATGCTCAATGGTAATTAAATTTCATTTGTGTAATAAATATATTTCATCTAATGGGATTAATAATAAGATAGATAACAAATTAGCATAAATAATAGTTTACATTCTGCATACCAAAGTCCACCTATAAAACGATGTCAATTCTTAGCACACAAAAAGTGTTATTAATTAAGGAATCATGACAAACTCAATGCACATGTGTTTAAAGATCTAATCGGTTAAAAACGCCAAGTCATTGATAATAGAACATGTAGAAATTATTTATTTGTATTATATTGCTAGTAAGTACGGTAAAACAAACTGGAACTGCTATCATTAATCCAACAAGGTGAATAAAAAGCATTTACAACACTACACACTTGTTCAGGAGGTATATTAATAGCGGTAAAGAAATATATAAATCAAGAATGTAGACAAATTTTTATATCATGCCAAATCGATAGTAATACATCGTAGATAATAGGGGGCGTTTACATTCCTCCCAATTCCCCATTACAAAGCTATGCCTATCATGTTCACAGTGTAGAAAATCAAATTGCAGTGAATCCCAACGAACCAGTTTTGCTGTTTGGAGATAACAATCTTCCTGGCATTGAGTGATTCTTATGGAATCAGATGTCCGGAAAGATCAAGAACGTCGACTAGTGCGACATTAAATGTGGACAGCTGCGTTAATTTATTACAACAAAATATGATACCTAATAATAAGAAGTCTTTTTCGATTTAGTATTCTCCAACATAGAAAACATTCAAATATCTAAGAGGGTTGCTGTTTTAATTTCGAGATATGGCAACACTGTACTTATCTGATGTTTGACGCATGAACATTTGTAAAATTTGACAAAACACAAGGACAGAAATTTAATATAGTGAGCAGTTCGAGTACAATTTAATTGTAAATTAACGATAATCGGAAATAAAATATGGATTTAAATTGTCAGCATTTTCGAGTAATGATTCTGTTTTATTTTCCATTGCAGAAAAATGAAAATGTTTGGATGATCTAAAAACTGCTTTTCGTGACGAGACACCATCAAAAACAACTGTGTTTCGGTGGTATCAATAATCTAAATTTAGTCGGAGCAGTTTTAGTGTTGAATTTCGTGAAGGTCGACCAACAACCTTAAAGCAGTAGAAAATGATGCTGTAAGAGAAATGATAATGGTATATCGTCTTGTGACATATAGAGAAATTCAGTATTGTTTAGGCATTGATATGAAACAGATTAATAAAATTTTGCATGATCACTTAGGTGTAAGAAAAATATATTCTCGATGGATACCGCATAATTTAACTCAAGGTCAAAAACAGTCTGACTCAAATGGTGTAAAGAAACACTTAGACCATTCAATCCAGGTACCTTAAATTTGTTCTACATCGTTAGTGGCGATGAAAGTTTGATATATTCTTATTAACACGAAACAAAACAACAATCCACTGTTTGGGTGTTTCAAGATGAGGCGAACCCAACAAAAGTTAATCGAAGTCGGGAGCATTTTGAAGAAAATGATTTTTTGTATCGAAAACTGGCAAGCTTAGCTACTATCCCTTTAGAAAGTCGCAGAACAGTGTATGGTGAGTTGTACACAACTATTTGCTTACCAGAAGTTTTCTCTGAAATGAGAAAAACCAATGAAAGACGTCGCAATACTCTGCACCAAGGACAATGCAAGCTCCCACTCACCACACCGAATAATTGATTATTTAACCATACAAACGGTGGAATTACTTACCCATCCTCCATACAGCCCTGATCTAAGTCGAAACTACTTTCATACATTTCCAAAAATCAATTGCGTAGGCAACGTTTTTCAAGTGAAAATGCCGTGATGTGTGTGCCATCTTTGGAGTGGAACAAATGTTATGACAACTGGTTTATTCGCATGAAAAAGTGCGTAGATTGTCAGATGGAATATTTTGAACAGTTCCAATCGGATTTAGATAGCATAAGCAAATGGTGCTACAAAAACTTGCTATATCTTAATATTGGCAGACGTTCTACCATCTCTTTTCAACGTGTCAAAAACAGTTTTGGGGCTAGCGATAATATTGACCACGTTAACTTGGTAGCAGAAATATCTATATGAGATCTTGGTATATTATTTGATTAAGAAATTTCTTCTCGGGCCAGTTTAATAAGATTACGATCAGATATCAGATCAGATCAGATTATAAATTATAGTCTAAAAGTAAGTTTCGAGTCTAGATTTAGCAGATATTAGGGTTCATCAAATGTGCTGTGCCTTGGTTACGCCTATATTGGAGTTCTTGAGTAGTATTTGGAATCCGCATTATAGATGCTAGATTAATAGGATCGAGAATGTACAACATAGGTTCTTGAAGCTAATTAAATACAAACTTAATTTGCCCAATAACACGTTACATACAATTTTGCTTTCATATTTTAACCTGAACACCCTGGACGAGGGAACGAGAATAAACGATCACTGTTTCTAGGATCAACTAGAGAATGTTAATATCAACTCAAGTTCGCTACTAACCGAAGTAAAACTGAATGTGTCGGCGAGAGTAACTTGACAAAATAATTTATTTAATGAAAAGGTTTACCACATGAATTAAATGTACTTTAGTCTAGTAGCAACGATAAAGCGCACTGGTAACTTAATTTCTAACTAGATTCTTCATATATCATTATCTGAATTTTAACAAAAATTACGTCATTATGCATAATCACTTATAGACAACATGCATAGACAACCTGATAGCATAGACATTATGCATAGACAACCTGATATTAATGCATAGACTATATTATACTTTCAACCTTATTTTATAATTTTATAGTTATATTCTATAAAATGGTTTGAGCTCTTGCTTTATATAAATTTAATATAAATTATCTTAATTCTTGGTATTATATCTGATCGTTCAGTCACATTTAATGTTAATGATTAAGTTGGGATTTAATTTAGGTTAGTATAACTTACAATGTAACATATTCTATAAACTGCAATGCATATGTATTGAAAGGAGCTGATCCCGTTAAAAAAACTCATTCTATCTACGAAAAGTTTAATCAAAGTTTTCTTCTTAAGTGCCATATACGGTCATTAGTGTTTTATTATGTTGGCTACTTTAACTTTGTTGATCGACTGGGCTGACATGTGAAATAACACAGTTAATGGAAGTAAAACGAAACAATTACACATTGTAAAAACTCAACAAAGAAATTGAAAACATGTGATCCTATCTCTAGAATAGTTTATGGAAACCTGAAACACCTATCTCTAGTAATAAACTAAAGCAAAAGTGAATTAGAGCCTGAACAACAAAATGATATTTTAAAATATATCTAAGGTACGAAAATAAAGGAAAAACACTGCAAAAATGCATCAAGTGTACTTCTAACATCTAAATGAAAAGCCTGTATGAAACTGATCAATTTCTTTAATGTCAAATAAGACCAAAGTATTTCGATGGGATTGTCTAATACCTAGGTAGTTCCGCGTCCCAAACAAAACAGGCACAACAAGAAAATGCGAAGACCGTACAAACACATTCTCGTTAAGAAACCACATAAAATATATTATGCGTCTAATCTTCAATCAAATATAAAATAAATGTGTATATTTTTGTCAACCAGGATACGGATTTAGAACAAACAGAACTCGACGATGTAATTGTAAGTCTGTTTTGAATGCAGAAAGATACATACAACTTTCGGGGAAACTGTGTTATCGGCTGAACAGCCTCAAATGAAAGAGACAAATGAATAAAACAATTGAATAATTAAACGTCAATTAATGAATTCAGTGAAGTCTATATGCCCCGTTTCCCTTGTTATTTCTTCGCTTACATAAAGAAATGTGAAAATATTCGCCAGCGGCAAATTCGCGAATTAAATGATCATATATGAAAACAAAAACAAAACGTCCTTATGTCTAATTTAATCGATATGATTTATGATTTTCCTGACATGTGCGTTTATTTTGGACATCTGTTTTAGAAATTCTTCGCAAGTGTTTTTAACACTCATTCTCACATATAAATAAAATTATATATGTATGTATAATCTAGTTGCGAATTTTGCAGAAACTTCCTTATCGCATGGTAATTTTGATATATCTAGATATGCAGGTGACGGTTTTTCGTACAAAAAAAACCATATATTAGACAGCACCTAACAGGTTTATAGAGAATTTGATAGCTAGATGTTCTGCGAGCACGTCTGCGAGCATTATGTCGTTTTGCGAAGACATAATTTAGAATTAAAATGTCTAGACAAATCCTTTGGTGAGCGAACGCTTATGGCGGCCTTAGGATGGGTGTGTTAAAAGTAGCGTTAAAATTGATCTTAATTTAATCACTTTGCAAATATCATCTTTCAAAATAAATCAAAAATCAACTTAATCAACTATGAAATCAAATCGACATATCTCAGCTAAGAACTACGCATCAAACAACACACCCTTACTCTTCAACAAAATCTCTCGATACCTCTCATTTTCACCTTTCTTTTTTCGTATTTGCGTAATTCTTAAGTATCCCCACGGCCAGTACCCGTGCCTTGGTACAATCAAGAGATGGCCGACGTCAAAGAAGCTAATGGAGAAGCTACAATCAACGAGTCAACCTCGCCAACGTTACCAACGGGTCGACATCGCCAAACAGTCAGATCGGTTCCATTCGCAACATATTCCACAAGGCGACAGCGACTAAAAATTTAGCCACTTCGTTCATTTCACTCGACGACGCGATTCCACATCTCCGATTCGACGCACTGACTGGACGAGACCTTTATCATCATAAACTGCAAACACGCGTCACGCTAATCTAATCCGATCAACACCATCGTCAAGGCATCCGAACTTTCATAACAATTATCAAATCACATCTAGTTCGCTATTATTTTATCTTTGCTTTTTTCAAGAATTCAATCCCAGTCGTAAACATATTTGGAACGGAAATGATTTTACAGAAACGGATGTGAAACCGGAAATATTGATTTGTACCAGAAATGTAATTTCACATGTGTAGATTTGAAGTCAAGATTAAATTGAACCTGTTTCTACACATATAACTTCTACAAAACTCTTTACAATTAATTACTTAATTTAAATAATTAAATTACTTACTTAATATATCTGTCATTAGGTAAAATATATGTGACATAACCAAGTCTATAGATGTTGATAGTTTGTTTTGAAATTTAACACAGCTTTGTGTCCTAACTATTTTTTCATTGTAATTAAGTTTGAACAATATGTTAGTCAATTTAATGCGAGTAAAGTCATAATTTATTGTAAATACGAACGACAATAAAGATCGAAATATTTGAGGCAATCATATAAGAAATAAATTTGTGCTTGTCACCACAAAATGTTTTATTGCAGTAAGTATTCACTTATGTATAGCTTAATATTATAAAGGGCCGGATTTGAAGAATCAGCCCGATTGATAAAATAAATATATAGTTTTATGCAAGAACATCATGTTATAAAAAATTCTTAGTCCATCAGGCATAAAAACAGCAAGAACCTGTTACATATTTTATCACCCAACATGATGGATCCTATAATAGCTGTATGTGTTTCTTGATTATAAGATGTTCTACCGTATGACACGAAAAAGTCAATATCTTCAAAATAATTGAACTGGGCGGATTCATAACCTCCTCTTAAATAATGCATAATTTGTGTTCGAATCGAGAATGTTTACACCAACTACGCCAACATAGAAAAATGGTCATCAGAGAAGTACCTTCTCTCTAAACGTGTAGCAGAATACCTAATTAACATATTCTTAAATGGCAAACATAAATGTTACTGTCATAAAAACACGAAATATTTTGATGCGCTGTTTTGTACTGTTGACAGAACGTGGCCAAGCAGAACCAATTAAAAAATTCTAACCAGAATAAGGACGCGGCTCCACTTCTGTACACATGGTAAAGTACAAAAAACAGCCTATATCCAACATATAATGCATTACAAAGAATATAAATACATGCAACTTATATTAGAGTGTAAAATGGAAGGAAATTAAATCAGATCCACACCACAGAACAATCACCCTTAATAGTCGACAATGAGCCTTGACAGAGAAGGCACATAGGAGCAGATAAACATTGAACTAACTTTAATAAATAACCATTTCTTTTCTTGGGAATCTGCAAATTGTAAAAATACAATTTATAAAATTCAAAATTGCCAACATGTAATATTGTTACTTCAAATCCTATCCAAAAATTAAACAAACCCAAATATCACACCTGTAATATATGTCCCTTCCTAATCCATCCTTTTATAAATTTCGGATCTAATCGGACACATTCGTCGCAATCTTTCAAGCCCAAATCAAAAGCAGCTAATTTTGTATAGCAAGCAGCACGATTACTATAAATCTTTGGATCATCCGGATTACGTTTAATAGCTTCTGTGTAATGTCTAACAGCTGATGCATAATCACCTTTCTTGAAAAATTCGTTCCCTACAAAATAAGAGTGTTAACAAAAACACAAACTCACTAGTTGGTTATTGTATTACAAAAAAATCTAGTACTCCTTAGGAAACCTAAAATTACTATTTATGTGTTCAGTTAAATTAAAATAATAACGCAAACTTACAAGAGAATTTTAACTTACAAACAATATTTCTCAGATACCGAATCAGCATTATAAATATAAACTTACCTAATTCCTTCTCTTTCTCAGCCATTTCTGGATCAATATAACGTTTCCTCTCTTCCGCTTTAATTATCTTCTCTAATTCAGATATCAACGTCTTAATTTCCGGTGTTCTATGTTCAGACATTGATTTTTCAAAGTATGTTTTAGCTTGCTGCCAATTTTTAAGTTTCTTATAGCAGTTCCCTATGCGCGTAAAAGATTTTGCAATAAGTTTAAAATCGGCTCTGTTTTCTCGTCCTATTTCAATACCCTTCTCACATATCTCAATACATTTCTCGTATTCTTTTTGTTCAAAATAAACTGCACCGATATTGTTATAGAATGTGATATCCGTATCATCTTGTTTTAATGCATTTTGGTAGTGTTCTAAGGCTTTAACAAAATCTTTCTTCTTATATTCTTCGTTACCTTTATTCTTTTCTATTTTAGCAAGTTGTTTGTTTTCCGATAACTCAGGCTCGGGTTCCGGGGGAGGTTTCCTCACTTCGGGCTCTGGTTTTTTAGGTGGTGGAATGTCTTCAGTCTCCATGTCTTCATTTAAATTTAATAATACACTTAGTGTCGTTAATACACGAGGATCTTGCATCCTAGCACCGAGTAGTTGGGGATTGGTTTGTAAGCTCTCTAGAATACTTAAATAGTCAGGATCATTTAAGTACTCCCTTGTTTTCGGGTTTGCTCGTAATTTTGCCATAACCTCCGGCCCACTAAATGGACTTGAAAAGCGAGCTCTCTGTTTTGCTCGTACTTCGGCCAAACCATCTTTTAAAACTTGGCTGGTAGGATCGACTCGTAATCCTTCATTATAACATTCAATAGCTTCATCGTTACGATTTAAATAAGCTAAAGCAAGTCCTTTTCTCGAATATCCCTTAGCCCAGTCCGGCTTAAGTGACAACGTTTTCTCGGCATCCAGTAAAGCTTGCTCAAAATTTTCTAATTTCGCATAAGCAGCAGATCGATTTGAATACAACACGTGATTATTAGGGTCTAAATTAATGGCTTCTTTATAGCATTTAATCGCTTCATCAAACTTGTTTTCCGCTAAAGCTTTATTGCCTTGATCTTTCAAAATAGATACCTACAAATGTGTATTAATTTATTGTATGGTAGATTTGTCAGAATTATATAAAAATTTAAAATAATTTCTTCAATAGACGTTGATAAAACTACCCTAGAAGCCTCTATTAAGGCGAAAATAATAATTGAAGGCGAAAATAATGACAAGTATTTCAGTAATTCAATAAATAATCAGATCCCACATAGTTTTTAACTAAACAAGGAGCGTCTACTAATTCACGAATGTAGCTCTGAGAACACAACAAATAACTATAATTTGGCTTCATCTACTTGTACAGGCAAGCCTTTGACGTAAACTGAATAGTCTATAAATAATAAAGTAAACTGCAAACTACACGATAAAAAATAACTTGTTTTATTACATTTACAAAATTTTAGCTGTAGTTTTTATGTAAAAAATAAGAATAATTTTAATTTTCTTTAGGTCCTTTCCAGCAATGTAAATCTATTTTACAATATTTTTAAAAGACTACAGTTTTATAGCAGGAATGCAAGTTAGGAGGGCAGGTCTACGAGTTTATGAGTGTCAGAAGTACAGAAAGCTTTGTAACAGTCGGGCCTACGTCTAGAACATTGGGTCAATGTTGGAAATGTACATCTTCTGATTGATATTTCCCTTGCCTGATTGATATTTCCCTTCTGATTAATATATCATCTAATACGTTTTTGCGGTAACAGGATAAATATTAAATTTGTTAATTATTCATCTGGACATTTAAAAATCTACAAAGGAATTATCGACGATAAGCATATAAAACATACTTTTGTAAATTATTTAACAGTAACTTCCACAACAGAGTTATTTCCAACGATCAATAAGTTTATACTTCTGTTAATATCCTCCAATGAAAACATTACTAAAACTAGACCAGCCATACTCAAATTGCGGCCCGCCAAACTTTTATGTGTGGCCCGAAACACTATTATTAGGAAGGTAGTTTTTAAAAATAGTCATCACCCAAAAAAATAAAAGGAAATGAGGTTAGATTCTAACTTCATTTCCCTTTTCTTTTGCTTAACATAAATGTTGCGGCCCGTGTAACACAACAAACAAATGTATGTGACCCGAAGGAAAAAGATCACTGTATTTGTCTAGGAGCAAAATTAGAACCCCACACGGATAACCCGCGTACATTTAAAATTCAATGCCTGTGTGGAGGATCGATATAAGCACGTTTATAGTTATTATCTACGATAAAAATGTAATTTTTTCTGTGAATAGTAGAAATCGAAAATCTACTACTATAATCATTTAAAAGAATTCCAGGGGTGGTGTCAATTCATCAATGTCTTAAAAATATGGTCGATAGAGCTGAGCGAAATTTGAATAATTTCTTGTGTGTCGTGAAACAAATAGATATAATAAACAAGTATAAAGTTACCAAAAATGCATTAAAGTGGGCGATGTTGCAATAGAAATTAAACGATTCTTGAACTTAGAATTATAATGGGGCAAGTTAAAAGAAAATTTCTATGAACAGAAAACCACTGAAAAATAAATGTTTAGCAAAATGTTATATAGTTTTAAATTAATAACACCCTAGCAAAAAGATTTATCATTTCTGAATTGTATCATTTTACATTCTTTATTTTTCTTCAAATGTACATTTTACATGATTTTACTATATGTAGTAAAATTAAATCAACTTGTAAATACAAATACAGCAAAACATTTATGCCTGATTAAATGACATGCACATTTCATTTATTGATCATGGTAACCATTGTCTCCATTTAAGCATTTTAATTGAGATTTCAATACATGGGCCATGCCGGCTATGTATTGATAAACAAGCAATATTTACTTACCTGATCCATTTAAAATAAAAATGATCTTCACTCTGCGTAAAATCTGTAAATCCAATATTATATAGCTCTCTTATGAAACTGTCTCCAGGAATACGAAAATTTCCTATATAATCCAGCAAATGATTATTCTAGAACAAATTCTCCGCATGGTACCCCTTCTCAGTAAATTGTCAATAAGCAACAAACTATGTACAGTGCTGCCAAAGCATTGACTTCTTCTTCAAGAAATTTTGGTTTTGGATTTTTATCCTTCAACCATTATTATTCATGATGCCTGATTGCACCACTTCGGCTTAAATTTTAAGCTACACTTAATTTCATTAAGTGACGTTTTTCTGTTGCACCAATGGTTTAAGCTCCGCTTTAGCTATTAAGCTGTACTTAAAGTTAAGTCGTTGATTTTCGTGGCTTAAGCTACACTTAACTCAAATAATATCTTATTTTTCCAAATATTTATTTTCTTGGAAGAGTAAATAAAAATAAATTTTGATATTTTTGCAAACTAGTTATTTGCAGGCCAGTAGAGGTAATTAATGGTACTACGTAACAATTATTAAGTTTGAACATTTCAATAAGACGAGTGAACCAAGATTATTAATCTGTTATTAAAAGGTCACGGAAAATGCCATTTCTAAATGTTTAAGGCTGTCAATTATAGGAAACATTGGAAATGAGAAAGTATAGTTTTACGATAGAAAACGTTGAGAATTTAGAATAATTATTGTACTTTTGTTTAATTATTGTACAGTTTGTATTATTATTGCTATTTGTAGTGAAACTATAGATGTACTTTTTATGAATTTCTGTCCTTTATTAATTTGAACACTATAATTAATTTGTCTATTGATAAGATTAGTAAAAATAATCGAGCAATTTTTGTAAAAATAATCTTCTATTGATAATGTTATTTTACATGAAATACTTTCTGTTCCAAGTATAGATGAGATTAATTATACAGAAACTATACAAACTTCCAAGAGCTTAGAAAGAATTTATATTTTTATAACAAGATTTCAAAAACTTGTTGCACCAGAATTAATGGCCTCAGGATTTTTAAGTGATACACTAAATTTTATAAGTTTTGTCTCTTTTAGCTTGTAATTGTTTGGTAGTAAATTAATACATAATAAATTTTTTCCTTGTACAAAATAATTAATTCGGTGTACGAGCTAGTTCAAAACTTAATAATTCTAATAACTTAATAAAGCATATAATTATGGAAAACAAATAGAATTTAATTTAAACAGCTGTCAGAAAGAAGAGTGATAAAAGTAGTAGAACTATTGAAAGTATGTCACACAAATATGTCTCCACGTTAGCGAATTCAGTATGTTGCCATATTTTGCGAATTCAGTATGTTGCCATATTTATCTTAACATAAGCCAAGCTTAAATCATGTTGGTGTAATGCGCACTCTATTTAAACAAGTTTAATTTTTCAATATATAATACGTAAGTAAAACTTGAGGTAGTATTTTACAATTTGACATATTGTGATTATAAACTTTTATTAAAAACATAATAATTTTTGCTGCATTTATAAAATAGTCTTTTTGTCAATTAAATTTTTGCCCAATTTTGTTAAATGAAATTTAT
Organism: Adranes taylori; assembly: GCA_009867245.2. Classification (NCBI taxonomy): domain Eukaryota; kingdom Metazoa; phylum Arthropoda; class Insecta; order Coleoptera; family Staphylinidae; genus Adranes; species Adranes taylori. Next base: position 16,350 of record WYDF02261983.1, read on the forward strand.
AAAACTGAATTAATGTTTAAATAGTGTAAAAAATAATATTGCTAGTTAATGTGGAAGTTTTACAGTTAAATATTTCAGATAAAAGTCAAAAATATGTTTTATACTTTTACTAAAAGCACTAAATCCATTAATATTTAAAAAATCATATTGGCAACAGGGCAAATAAAAACTTATTGACCACCTCTATTCATACGGTACACTAAAAAATGTGTATGACGACGTTTAAACGAGCTCTCTCTCTCATTCATTCTTTATACATTATGCCATTTTCAGAAACTTTCGTTTATAGGTTGTAATTGTTTTTAATAGTAATATCTGTGCATATTAGTTACTCGTATAAAGTATTTGGCTATTCTTATTGCAATACATTTTTTAACGCTAGATACCTTACCTAAGGTACACACCTTAGCAACTGACGTCACATGCGTATACATTTTATGCTTAGTTGTATATTAGCTTCATTAAAATTTATAATAATCAGGGTCATAACACTTTGTTTGGTCGATTGACAGTGTAAACCGCCATCTATTCATCTTGGTCAAAAAGCTATTATACTCTCCTAGGTGACGCTATAACTATTTTTTTTGATAGTTTCGTTAAAGAAAAAAGATCGCAAAATATCATTTATACCTTTTTTGTATGCTTTAGAATTTGATTTAAATTTATTTACTGTAATTTCTGTGAGATTTAAATTTATTTTAAGTGTTAATTTATAATTAAGTGTTCCAATTGAGCAATTTTAATATACCAACACAATAAGCCACTGAAAATTTAGAAGTAGTATAAGTCGTTCTATTTACCTATTTACTTAAATACTTGGGGGCTACTATTGAAGTTTAGAAGGTACTTGAATGCTTTAGATTGAAGTTTAATAAATGCAAATTTGGAAATTCTTATTGCAAAATCTGTACTTTGGTACTGTACACCCTCACACTCTACTTAACATGTATCCACAAAACACGTACATCTACAAATCCATGTTCTTAAAGTTGATGCATTTTTATAGCGCATTATTTCGCTATAAATTGATTTACAATAATCTATCACACTTATTCTATTTGATTAATTTAATAAATTGTACTGCATAATTATAAAAACTTTATTGAAAAGTCGTGTCGAAATTCTTTATCCTGTAAGATTTATTAAAATATGTGAATTTCAGGTGATTCTTCTTCTTATTTCTAAGTTTGGTAATAGGGTGACCAACCATACACTTTAAAGAGTACAAGTACTCTTTTTGGCAAGTAAAATGACGTAGGAATTCCCATATAAAATATGTATACGATGTTTTTTAAAGAAATGTACTCTTTTTGGGCTGCGCCAAGTTGGTATCCCTAGTTGGCGATTACTGGCCGCAGCACTGAATAGCACCACTAAAATTTAAAGAATATTTTTAAAATGCATAACTTATTCAGAATTCAAATACAAATTAAATATAAAACCTAATATTGCATTTCTTCTGCCAGTTTCTTGTACTCGGCCTGGTACATACGATCTTATAACTACATTCATGCAGTCATTCAGATGTTCATTACATATCCTGAATCTGAACTGTGATTTTAGCAAGTTCATTGTTTAACAGCCACTTTTGCAAAGTTGATTCAAAGAAGGAACTCAAAGCAGAAGGTATGTTGAAAAGTTTCTTTTAAAAGTGGATATTTTTTCTCATCACAAGTATCCAAAAATCTGTTTGTGATATTCTTGTTTTAATTGTAGATCAGATTGAAAATCAATTATTTCCATTTCTATATTATTAGAATTTTTATTTATTATATTTGCAATTTGTTGCGATATTTCGGAAATATTAGTATCAACAAATGGACTCAAAATGAATGAAGCAATCGGCTGAATTTTACAAAAATCAGAAATCTAATTTCCAAATATTTTTAAGCTCAGTCAGAAATTCAGAATATTGATTTGTTTCAATTTTTTTAATATTTTTTAACGTAGTAGTCCATATTTGTAAAGTGACCAAAGTTACACTCCTTGATTTGGGCCATCCACAAATTTTATTTTGATTTAAGTGTGTTCTTATTAATTCAATAATAGTTTCTTGCCCCTGAAATTCAAGATTGAGTATATTCATTTTAGTTGTTTTGTCTGTCTAAGAAAGACTAAATGAGATAACCAGCGATGATCAGTAAGTTCTACATTATTTTCGTTTCTAGATTCTACATACTGTTTATCTCTGGAAGAAATTCTAAACATCGTTTTATGTTAATCTCCTCTGAAGTGGTCTGGCACGAATAGAATTGACAATTTTTAGAACAACTTTAATGTCGTGTTCATAATGCAGGACTTTTGTACATAAGAGATGTCTATGTATGATGCAGTGTTAGTGAAAAAAATTTGGAAACTCAGCTCAGCATCGTTCTTGCAAAGCGTAATGGCCAACAGCAGAACCAACCGTGGCAAGTGTGCCGTCTGTTGTTATGGACACAAGTTTTCGAAGCGGAAAATCGGCTAAGATAATTTCATTCTTATTTTTAAATTCTTGAAATGATATCATTGATGCAGCAGCATTGATTCTTTAACTATGTTGGCATCCTCAAAAGGTTTTCTGTGCACTCCAAGGATATGTGGAATTAGGGTTGCCATTTCTACCCCTTTCGGCGGTAGACTACCCCTTTTATCATGGTTTATGTAGATATACCCTTTTATGGAAATATCTTAAAACTACAAACAAAAATACCCCTTTTCTTACAATACGGCAATATAAATAAAAATCTGTCGAAATTTCGGGACAATTATTTCTTAGA
>WYDF02261994.1:0-19107 GCA_009867245.2 Adranes taylori
TGGGGGTTGGAGATCATGGCAGTACGTGATGTACAAAAGAGGGGCCAGGACAGACTCTTGTGGTACGCCAGCTTGAAGTTGTACTCCATCCGATACCTAACCCCCCTCTTTCTACTACCACATGTAAATTTTGCAATGATTCCTTTTTTTGAGTATGCTTTCCTAGACACTTAATATTCCAGCCTTCTTTCCTTCACCGTTATGAGCTTATATTTAGTATTGTAAATACATTCCCTTATTTTTTACCTCTATTTTCTGCTTTTCCACATATATCTTCCTTATTTCGCTCAAATCATACCATTCACCATTTGTTTGTACAAACCACTCTTGCAGAGACCATCTGATTTTTTTCATACATTCTTTCCCTATCTCGACTCCATTTATTCACTTTTGTTTCTACTTTGTTTCATTCTTTTCCCAGCATATATACTCTTTTCACTAATCTTTCATCTTCATCTTTCGTAACTTTCATTTTGTATTTTACTCATTTCTTCAATCCTCCTTCCTCAGCATTTGTACTTAACTAGTACAATGAACGCTAACACATCCGTACCATATATTAATATACTTCTCACACACATTTATTTGACTTCCAACCTCATATTACCGGTTCTACAAACTTTTATTCCCACACAATCCTAATTCTTCCTGTTGCCATTTTTATTTGCTTTGTCGCTATAACTACTTTACTATTTTCGAAAATATGTCAACACTATTATTTAGATTCAATCGCTAAACGTTGAAACTCTGGAAATTTAAAACTTACTTAATACTGCTTAACCCTTTCGTACCCACAGGGACATCTGTGCCCCAAGACATGTTTATAGTATTCTACTGGGATAATTTCAACCTGACAATACATATGAACTACATAAGGAGGTGCTTTAGGTATCTCACTTTATTGGAGTTTGTGTTAGTACCATTGATTGTACTTTTATCCTGTGTACGGTATTTTTCGCTTGTATAAAATTGTCCCAATCGTATTTGAACAAGTGTGTAGCATTGTAAATGCTTTTAGACGCCTTGTTGGCTCGATGATAGCAGTTAAATTTTGTTTTACTGTACCTAGTGACAATGATGGAGTAAATTTTTTCGGATCGCGGTTGGTACACAATAGAAATACACTGCTTGATATTTAAATTAGAAATCTCGTCTTTATTCTGAAAATCGGTCTATATAATTATAAATTCTATGCTACAGTTATTGTATTACAAATAAATAATTTATGACTTAGCGTTTTTAAATAATTAGCCCTTTAAACATACGTGCATAAATTTTTAATTTTTGAAATATTTTAAATTTTACGATTTTGCCCAAAATCAGTTGATCATGATTACTTAATTAAAATCACATTTGTCGAGTGCTAAGAATTGACAGTTTTACAGATGGACTTTTGTATGCAAAAATGCAAGCAAGTAGTATGCTATTTGTTACCTATCTTATTATTAACATCGTTAGATTAACTATATTTAATACACCTATGAAATATAATAACCTTTGAGAATCATAAGTATGTCACTTATGTAGTTGCGATATCAAATATTTCAACTAGTACAGTTTCTTAGTGCCAACTGAAAATGGACAGAGATTGATTTGCAAATATATATTATACATTTTGGGATATAGAATCTATTGAAGATGATCCGTTTGCTAAAGTTGATGAATCAGACTATGAAAATGATTCAGAAAAATCAGATGAAAGTAATTTCTCTGAAGAAGAAGATGAAGATAATTCTAACATTAGAGCAGAAATTAGTCAAGAAGAAGAAAAGGACAGCAGTAATGATAGCAATGCAAGTAAAACAGTATTAAATATAGATATTGTTTGGTCCGATGTACTACCAAATTTTGTACCAAAATTTACTATTTTTCCGTAACGAGGATGTACAAATCGTAACAATATAACAAGTACTTCTACAATGCTGCACGTATTCAAACAGCTTTTTCCTTATGGTTTGTTGCTTACTGTAGTAGAGAATACAAGCAAATGGATTATAATTTTTTAGAAAGAAAATAAAGAATGAAGACAATTAACTGATGCAGCTGAAATAACTAGGCTTTCTACTATATTTTTCTTGATGTGTTTCAACAAATTATCAAAATTGACGGACTACTGGTTAAAGTATAAGAAGTATGGGCAATGAATTGATAAAGTAACAGATACCTATTTCTCATTTCAAAATTGTATGCAAACGATGCAGATAAACCTGCAGATGGTAAGAAGACATTATATAGACATAGGCTGAATGTCTAAAGTGCATTTCCAAAAATATAGTTAAGACCCGTTCTCAAGAGTTGTCATCAGTCAATTGATGACACCAAGGCTCGATTCAAAGGAATATCCAGCCTGAAGCAATATAAGCTGATGAAGCCCATAAAGCGCGAGATCAAAATGTGGGTAAGATGCGACTCGAATACAGGGTATACATATGATATGAACACATATACTGGGACAGAAACAGTAGAGCTAGAAGGAACATTGGGAGAAAGAGTTATTTTGTAGTTATCTGAAATAATAGAACCAGGTGTAGTTTTATGTTTCGATTGATTTTTTAGTTCTATCAGTATATTCCAAGATATAAAATTTGCTGGAATATGTACGTGCATTAGGAACATAAAATCATTCCTAACGACGTTACAAAAATAGATAGAGAAGGCTCTACATGTTTACGTAATAAAAGCAATACTCAATTCATAAAATGGCAAGATACAAAGGAAGTGTTGATGCTGACTAATTGTTATAATGATAACACTGTCTTGTAAAGCGAAAGCAAAAGAATGGAAATAAAATCATTCGTGCCTTGCCCAAAACCAGTTGCCTTTTACAAGGAATATATGAGTAGAATTGATCTTGCTGATCAAATGTCTACGATATATGATATGAAAAGAAAATCTCTGAAATGGTGGAAGAAGAGTATTTACAGAATGGTAGTGGTGTCAGCCATCAACGTTGGATAATACAATAAAGAAAAAGGAAGACGGAAGACAACCCTTTATTGATTTCTTGGCAGAATTAGCGGAGGAATAGGGCAAAAAGGTACAAAAGATCAAGCATAGACGACGCTCTTTGGGTAAAGCTTTTAAAATAAGCAAACAAATGCTTGACGTGGGAAACTACATTCTACTATTTGGGTAGGCATGAAGGCGTTGTGGACGATGTGCAAAGCGATACATACATATAAAATGAAAACAATATTGTCAAAAATGCAATATATCATTGTGCAATAATTGTTTCACGTAGTTTATAAACCTGAGAAATTTCGAGCAGTACTAGCCAACAGTACAAAGCCACAAGCTAAAAGCGAACCGCACCAGACATAGAAAGACACAAAAGAGTGGATAACAAACGCCGTAAATAGTACAAACCCATATGACACAAAAGGGAAACAAAAGCACTGGGTGCCTGAAGAAACATTGCAACTCGTTGAGCAAAGAAGAAAAGTCAGAGCAATAAATGCGACTCACAGGAGAAGCACACACAAATAAATTACCTCAATAAACAAACAAGAAGCCTAACTGTAAGGGATAAGAATAGACATATATCAGATATAATACGGGAACTGTAATGAATTGAGGGAACTGTACAAGACAGTTAAATACCTATCGAGAGACTTCAAACTACAAACACAAATCATCGAAGATTCACAAAGAAGAATGGTCACCAAAACAAAAGAAACAACGGAAGTATGGAAATGCTACAGCGAAGACCTGTATGCCAACACCGATATGGAACTGTTTATACTCGACTCAATTCCAGAAAAAGAACTAGGGTAAGAACAAAAGTCACTGCGGTCATGAAAAAATTAATGAACAGAAAAGCCCCTGGAGCAGATTCGATAACAGCAAACGCACTTAAGTGTGGAGCTAGACCACACTGGAGAAGAAATCATACATGTCATATGTCGAGAAATGTGAGATTCTGGAAAGTCACCAATAGACTAGTGCCAATAGAACCAATAGATCCATTTAAAAAAAGGATCACCTTCAGAAGTAAGAACTACCGTACAGTGACATTGATATTCCATGCCAGTAAGTTCATGCTGACAATAATTAATAAACAACTGAAATCCTTCGTACTGCCACAGATATCCAAAACACAGTCTGAATTAATACCTAAGAAGGGTACGCGCGAATAAATACTAAACCTCCGCCAAATTATTAAAAAGTTTCGTGAATTTAACATAGAAACATACTTATGCTTTGTGGAATATTCCAAGGCGTTCGACATTGTACAATTGAGAGACATCCTATTGAAAATCGTGGTTCCGCATCACCTGGCTTGGCTTCTCTGCAACTTATATAAAAATAATTCAATCATGGTAAAGATCAACAATAGATATTCCAAAGACATTAACCTCAAGGTCGGGTTCCTCCACGTCTGCATCATATCTCCAGTATTATTTAACACATGTAGTGAACACATAACGCGTGAAAGGAGGTTCAAAAATAAATAATCTGCGATATGCAGACGATACAGTAGTGCGCGGTGGCTTCAAAGGAAGAACTACAAGGCATAATGGCCAGGCTCAAAGATACGAGCGAAATATATGCCCTTAAGGTGAATCAAGACAAATCAAAAGTCATGATACTTGATAGATCCAAAAACAACAAACCTGAACTTTATATCATCGCAGGATATGAAACAATCAACCATTTTATCCATCTGGATTCAGTGATAACGGATAGTGGGGGATGTAAGGAAGAACTCGGTAGGCATATTGCGATGGGAAGAATGGTAACGGTCAAAATAATCAACATCTGGAAAAATACCAGCATCAAAAGGAACACCCGCGGCTTGTTATTTCACTCATCTGTTCAATTGCCACATATGCGTCAATTGAATGGAGACCTGGACTGTCAAAAAAGCTGACGCTCAGAGAATAGACGCCTTCGAAATGTGGGTACATCGAAAAATATTGCAAATACCTGGGACTGCCCACCATACGAATAACTCGGTCTTAGAAGAGCTCAAAGTAACAAGACCAAACACAACAATAAAAAAAAGCATACTTTGATACGTTGGTCATGTGGTAAGAGGTAGGAACAGTGGAGCGGCTAATTATAGAGGTAAATCCAGAGGACGATCTCCTACGAGATGGACTGATCAGATTAAATCAGCAAAAAAATTATAATGTCATATAAGTCCTTATTTCTTATAAATAAATAATAAATTTATTGGAATTACGTTAAATTATGTAATAAAGTCGAAATTATCAGTCAAATACTTTTAATCAAATAGTTTCTAAGATTTACCGTTAGAAGATTATTTTATAGAAGTGAATTTTAAAATAACATTACAACTAAAATGTGCGTGTCAATTGCAACCCGTATAATTTAAGCTAAATTACAGGACCATTCTAGTCGATTTTTATGATGTTTCACCTGTTTTTACTAAATGAAATACTGTGCGTCTTCAGACAAAAACAATAATAATCTAACCACAAAACAAAACAAAACAAAAAAAAAATATGAATTCTTAAATTCAGTTCTCGAAGAGGAGACATTGACACATTAATGACGTGTGTGCCTTTTTTGGGTTATCTTAGCTCTATTTGGTAAATGACCTATTTTTGTTGCAGGTGCATAAAAAGAAGAAGAAAAAAAATATGTTTTTGCAGGAGTGTTACGACATGAATACTCGATTAATCTTAATCGTCTTCTTCGTCTTGGTCTCAGATAATTCACAAATAATTGCGAATTATTAAACATTTTCAATATAAAAATTAGTTGTTCATTATTATGTTTAGATCATTTTTTTTTAGTTATCCAACTATTTGTGCTTATACTCGTCAGCTTGAAAGATAGAATAGATTAAAATTTAATATGGATAGATATAACATTTATTGAGATAAAATTGCAAATAAACAAACAATTGAGAAGATAAACATCATTAATAAAAAACAATACAATAAACTATAACTAGTAACTTAAATGTTTGCATTTCATTAATCTACATTATCCATTCTGGGAGAAGGGAAGGCTACATCTTAGTCTTTCCCATTTTATATTCATCCCCAGGTCCCCTTTTTTTCATACATCACCTATTTTACACCACTCTCTCCCCTTTATCCTCTTTCACTTCCGTCATCTCCATCTCCAGTAATACACCCTTTCTCCCCTTCTAATACACTCTTTCATCATCCCTTTTCCTATCTTCCTTTTCTTTACCACCCTCTCTCTTTTCCTCACATAATATTTCGCTCCAAACAGACTTCAACTCAACACATTCTCTTCCTTCTCCCTTTCTTGTTTAATTATATTTTTTTCGGTCACTCATTCTTTCTATCATTCCTCTGCCCCCCTCATTTTCTTCCAATTAATTTTTTTCCCTTTTATCTCCTTTTATATATTTCTATTTTAATTCTTTTCATTATTTCTAATCCTCACCCCTCCCCACTCACCCTACCCAAACTGACCCTCCAATGTTCCCCTAACTTCTTTTCTTTATCATTCTACTCCATCCTATCACATGTTTTTATTAAATGCCTCCATGTTTCCTCTTCCCTACCATATCTCCTACACATTCTATCTTGCTCCTGCATTCAATATTTGTTTACACCCTATTCATTCTCACATCTAAATCTTGCAATCATCCTTTTTTACTCTATATTTAATCCCGATCTCAAATATTCAGCCATCCCCTTCTCTTAACTTATCCATATATACTAATTATTATACCTACTAACACCTAATTTTCCATCCATCTCTTGTCTTTCTACATCCCTCATCGTGGTATTACCTCATTCTCCACTTCCTTCCTTACCTTCGATCATCTCATTCGCATTCACCCGTATATCCCTTCCCACCTTCATCATTCTTTCCGTACATACTTCCTTCACTAACCTACTCTCTTCATCATTCAATACCATTCACTCCATCTATCCAACACTTATATTTTCCTAATACCTGAAGAACTACGTCAAGCCTCCTTTTCAAACATCCAACCTGTACCCTCGTTATCATCTCCCTTTTTTCTACCCTCTACCTTCTGCTCACACCTCTGCTCCATACATCATAATGTTATTCACACACTTAATAGATATTTTAACAATTTTTTAACAAATTGATAAAATTTCTAAGAAGAAATTGCCGGACAGATCAAATCGGAGATGACTACACAAACGGAAAAGGATAATCATTTTTAATACATGGAAAGTGCAAGGGATAAGAACCAAACAAAATGAACTACATACAGGAATCAAAAGCTAGTGCTGACGGAGACAAAAAGAAAGGGTTAGGCAGCGAGGACTTTGAAGATTATATCAACTTCTACAACGCTAAAGCAAAGGCAGAAATTATAAAGGATAACTTCTATGACACGCTTAGGAAACAAGTAGACAATATAACTAAAAGGAATGATGAGCGACTTCAATACTAGATACCAAAAATGCCAATGGGGAACGGCTAATTGAATTGTGCAAAAACGCAAAGCTGAAAGTTTTAAATGGTTTCTACCAGCACAAGGAAATATATACATGGCCGTAACCTACTCTGCTAACTGAAATTATCTTATGATGCAAACATCATATGTTTTGCCGATGATCAGGTGTTAAAGTTCAAGACCGCTATGACATGGACTATAGAGTATATGTTCAGAAAACTGGTTGAAGAGTACACTGAAAGTTAAATCTAATAATAAATCGAAGTAAGTCTGGTAATAACAAGCAAGAGGAACAAGTCGAAAGAGTTGGCAACAATATACGAAATGTCGATTAATGCAAATATCTAGGTATGGCATTCACCCAAGAGGGCAGCATAGACAAGGAAATACAAACAAAAACACTGCAAGTCAGATCAGCTGCTACTAGACAATTAGATGCTACTAGGTATAATCTGGAAGAAAGAAGAACATCAAACACAGAATCTATAAAACAATTGTTCAGAGCTTACTCACCGGAGGTGTGGGTGCTCAACCAGAGGAATCAAAGAAAGATTTGTGCTGTGGAAAACGAACGTAGTTACCTAACATGGACATATTTTTAATAAAAAATATGTCCAGATTAATCGGAAGTTAGCATTCACGACATGGTAATTCTACACATTTATGTGATGGTTGTTTAACATTTTTTTATACTGAAGAACAAACAGTTCAGCCGTCACCACAAATTCGATTGTAATCATGTTTGTACGATATTGCCAACGACAAACATAATTAAAGATATGTCTGGAATGGAAAAACCTGGTAAATATTAGATATTTCTATCTATATGAGGAGAAACTCAGATATAAGACTTAGATATCCAAATGGGAGTCGATACAAATATGCTCGAGACGATTGACTGTGAAAGACTTAAATGGTATGACCATATGTGTTGAATGTACTCTGCCCGGCTCCCAGAACGCACTTGGGAGTACATTCAATAAACTCGAAGAAAGAAAGGACAATTAAAACAAGCGTGGACAGACACCATGCAAGAGAAGGGCCTAGAAGAAAAGGATTGCAGGTCTTTCCATTTCAGATGTCTCGAATGGAAAATCCTGTTAATATATTAGATACTCCTATCTAACATATAATGCTAGATATGAGAAGAAACTCAGATATAAGACGTAGATATACAAATGGGAGTCGATACAATGTACTCTGCCCGGCTCCCAGAACGCACTTGGGAGTACATTTCATCAACTAGAAGGAAGAAAGAGAGGACGACTGAAACGAACGTGGACGGCGGATATCACAGACACCATGCAAGAGAAGGGCCTAGAAGAAAAGGATTGGAAAGGCAAATGGAAATTTAGATCCCAGACACGAGACCAACTATCTAATACTCGCAAATATGTATGTATATTGATATAAAATAAATAATGAATTGTTTAAGTTATAGTAGCGTGCAATGACTATAATGGATAAATTAAGGTGAAAAACTATTATATTAAAACCGAATACAGTGGCACATCCAAGAGAAAGGCTTTGGAGTTGAGTCCTTTCACAGGTAGATCAAATTCCGGATTAGGCTTTGAGCTTATTCTCTATTTAAAGCATAAAAATCATTTAAAAGTTTTGAAGCATGACAACTGTTGTAAAACTTTGTGTCTACTTCAGTCGATAATTTCTATTTTATAAAGAAGTTAAACACAATTTGTTAAAAGAATCAGCTTTAAATTTCTGAATCGTTGAATTGCTTTTCAATTTATTACGTAAGGCGAGCTTAATATACGCAATGCCTTAAAAAAGTATTATTTCAAAAATATTTTAAAGAAATAATTAATTCAATTCAAAAGAAATATGACACCACATATGCTGTAGTCAAACTTATGGGAAAATTGCAAGATAAAGAAACATCAAAAAACAATTAGGAATTTTGAAAGTAAACATTCTTTTAACATCTGGGTTTGAATCATGTACCAACTATATTCTGATATCAATTAAATGCACATAATAAAACGTATGTCGAACGTAAACAATTCATAATATGTTCAAAGAGTTTTTTACCTTGCTGAAACGTAAATTAATATTATGAATTACATAGAATGAACATATTTGTTTTGTAATTTGAACGTGACCTAGAGTAAACGTGACCTAGACGTGACCTAAACGTGACTACGTATTAATTCATAGTTTTAGCATTCACAAATAACTTGCAGATGCATCTTATGATATTAATCGATTTAGACTCTTTTAATTAAAGGGTTTAATTTGGGTGTTTTGTTTAGTACCAAGCTGATAGACTAGTTTTAAAACATTGCAGATTATACGACTCCGCCACCCTATCTGTCATACACAGAAACTTATAACTTTTATTATATATGTATATATAAAATGATATGCCCGATACACTCATTGACGGACTCCCTAGATTTAGAAAGTTGAAACTTTGGCAAAGACTTTTTCGAATGGCGTAAGCACCCTCTAAGAGGGTATTTTCGAAATTCGACCTCAAAGGGGCTTAAAGTTTTAGGCTATTTCGGAAACGGTTAAACGTAGAAGCTTGGAATTCGGCTGAAAGTCTCTTTGTTGAAATTTATTCGACACAATTAATTTAATCAAGACAAAATTTTAATTTTCAGTTTTTGATTTGTTAAAAACTGGGGTCGAAGATGTATAAACCATAAAATTAAAATCACCGTATCTTAGAAACTAATTAGCTTAGCAAGTTGCAATTTGGCAAGAATATTCTTCTTTAAAATCCATTAGATGGATGTAAGATGGATGAAATTTTGGTTTTCAGCTCTTGAAAGATTAAAAGTGAGGGTGGTATTGAGCAAAAATTAAAATAACTGTATTTCAGAAACCAATTAACTTAGGAAGTTGCAATTTGGTAAAAATATTCTTCCTGAAAATCTACTAGGCACGAATTATAGACTTTCAACTTTTGAAGGTTTAATAACGAGCGTGTAAAGCAAAAATCGATATTACCATATCTCAGCAATCAATTAGCTTAGGAAGTTATAATATAATACAAGAATATTCTTCGTTGAATTCTATTAGTTACGTATGAGAAGAATTTTGATTCCGTTTTGAGGGTTAAAAACTGGGTTATAAAACAAAATCAAAATTCTCAGAAACTAAATTAAAAAACAAAATTAATAATGACACCTTGCTTAAGTCGTTCAATGGTATAGAAATGGAGTACAGGTCTGTATATTCGGTACTTCAAATAGATGATGCAGTTCACTTCCCCGTGGAATTCCTCAATACCCTCAACTCTCCTGGTTTCCCAGCCCTCAATCTTCTCTTCAAAGTTGGAACTACGTTAATGTTGTTGCGGAATCTTAACCTTCTCAAATTGTGCAATGGCAATAGGCTGCAAGTGAAAACCTTTCAAAAGAACGCCATCGAGGCAACCATGTTCATTGGCTGTGCTCGTGGTGAGTCAGCGTTTATACCACGCATACCAATTATACCATCAGAGTACCCCTTTGAATTCAAAAGGCTGCAGTTTCTCCTCAAACTTTTTTTGCAATGATAATTAACAAGTCTCAGAGCCAGTTGATGAAGGTGGTAGGTCGCTGAAGGACAGTTCTACGTGGCCTGCTCCAGAGTGAGCTCATTTTGCTCAATTAGTAATATTACAAATTGAGGTCGGAACTACCAATATGGTATATAAAGAGATATTGCAGAAAAACAGTTATTTCGAGACAAATTCAAGTATGAGGATTCTTTATTTCAATCAGTTTAAACTTACTTTTTAAACAGTGTTTAATTTAAATTTAATTGTCTTGTCTTAAGACCAGAGTGGATACCGAGATTTGTGTGTGGAAAATATTTGTTATCTTGTGTATATATATTAGCTTTAAATACTTAATTCAAACAGTGAAATAAAAATAAAAAGTATTAACGGGAATGATCTTTCACCTTAAGGCGTCGCGTTTTACTTTTTCCAATCACCATTCGAAATAAACATTTTCACGCTTCTACTGTTTATGACACAACTAGCCGATCGTTAATGGCAAAAAAGTTAATAGTTAAAGAGAAACTGGCTACAGACGTATGGTTTTGAGTATTTATTATTTTATCGGGTTAGTATGTCTACCCATATTAATACATCCAGGTATTCAACGTAATCCTGGGGACTGGTTCATTTCCTCGAATCTGGAAGAAAGCCACATTGGTACTGATTTTAATAGGCCAGAGAACAGGATCGTACAGCCCAATATGCTTGATAGACGAGGTAGCAAAGCCGCTGGAGAGACCAACCTTGTTGAGACCAACGGACTTCACCATATCCAATTCGGTTTCAGAGACAGACAGAGAAGGGTGGAAGCGGTCCGTGCGCTCATTCAAGCTGGCAGAGCAGGCAAAGCCGGGTCGAGGCACGTTCGGGATCTGTGTGCACTTTTGCTACTAGTCGTTAAAAATGCATTTATTACTGCAGACTGGCGCAGAATAAATGAAGCACTTCGTTCTAAGAGAGTTCCCCAATATATTTGAGAGGCTATTTTAAGCTACCTGTCGGACATGGAGCTCATATATAACACAACTGGAAGGGATCAGAAATGCAAGGAACCTGGCTTGCGTGATTCACAGGGGTCGGTAGTGGGTCCAACTCTGTGGAACGTGATGTATGACATTTTAGACTACCTTTTTTGCGGAGCTTTCAGCTTTTTGCTTTTGCCGACGTTGTTGCTGTTAAGGCATGCTAAAAACCTGCAGGAAAACCTCAATAAAGCAATTGGCTTAATCGAAGTATGGATGTACACACACAAGCAAAGTCTTGTGCATAAAAAACGGAAGGTATATGACTGGCGGGAAGAAAAAAACTGCCCTCAGCCGATATCTGGGTGCTGGGATACCAGCTGTGTTTCATTAACGAGGTTAAATACTTGGGAGTCGTGCTGGACAAGTCGCTGCTCCTCGCCGCATATGTGAAACATGCTGCGGAAAAAATCAGTACAGTGAGCTCTCAGGTTGCCAGATTAATGCCAACGATTGGTAGCTAAGGCACTGGAAAGAGAAAACTCCTTTACAGTATCATAGAGTCCACGGTTTTCTACGCGGCGCCAGCCTGAAATACTATCCACAGCATGGACTGCAGGACTCCTGGAAAGGACGCAACGCGCAGCCCTTCTTAGCGTTACATGTGCATATTGAACAGTGTCTCTCGACGCACTGAACGTTACTGCAGGCATTGTGCCAATAAAGCTCCTTGCTGCAGAAAGACCAAGAACCTACACGCGAAGGACATCACCCAGACAAGAACGCTCCGAGTCCCTAACTAGCGGGCAAGCAGAATGGGACAGCAGCGTTAAAGGCAGAGAACATGGCATGACGCGAAGCGCGATAACCTAAATTATTACCACACGCAAGTGCTAACTGGCTATAGTAGTTTTGGTATAGACCTGCGACGCATAGGCTGCAGATATATGCGATTTATGCGAATATTGTGACTCCGGAAGCAGTGATAGCGTTGAGCACACTCTGTTTAGCTGTAACGGCTGGATTAATGAACTGATAGGCCGCGGACGTTGTCCTAGGGACAGACTTCCACCCGGACAGAATAACGACGAAGATGTGTGCTGATGACAACGCCTGGGAGACACTAGTCTACCTGCCTGCAAACATTCTTAGCCAGAAAGCCCTCAAGAAGCGCAAGTATGATTAGAATCGTGAAGCCGGGGCTGACAGGTGGACAAACAGGTTTAGACGTTGAGTAGACAGTGGGTGAGCCTTTTCTCACATTAGGACTAGAAAGCAAGGTTTATGAAACCGACAGGGCGTACAACATCAGGTCATCTTACTAAAGTCATTTGAAAACTGGAACTGGTAAGGTTTGATTCTGGCCTCCGATAGGTTTTGGTGGATCCCATCTTTGCAAACAGAGGAGAACCCCACATATCAACAGACTGACCACCTAGGTAGTCAACTTTGGCGACATTCTTCGCGCTAAATAAAAAAAGACATATTTTAGAAGTATACTGTCAAAATTTCTTGCGAATCTGTCAGTTAGTTTACGTTTGACTGTCGTTTAAAATAAACACTATATTTTTTACATGGGAAGAATATTAAAGACAGTGAAGAAAAGTTACATAAGGATTATGGTGAATCTGTTCATTCGCATCGAATGATTTGCAAGTGGTTTGCTGCCATCAAAATGCGGAATGTCCTGGGATTTCAAAAACTGTTACTAAAACGCTAAATTCATCGAGTTAGGATACAAATTGCAACCCCAGGCTCCATATTCGCCAGATTTGTCTTGTTCCAAGCTTGAAAAAGTGGCACGGTGGAGAGATATTCGGTACAAATAAGAAGGTGATAGCCGGAATGGATGCATATTTTGCAGAGTTTCCAATAGATTACTTTTTGGATGGTTTAAAACATTTCAAAGGCCGCTGGATTAGGTGTGTGGAATTGCAAGAGAATTATGTAGAAAAATAAAATATATATTTTACCCCAAAATAAGTCTTTCATTCAAAAGGCACTTTCACTTCAAACAGTCCTCGGATATGGGTATTGCACACAGGTGTTAGAACTTTTAAAGAATGCTGCTAATTTCTTAGCAGTCGAAGCTCTTTGTGAATACAGTTAGAATATTTACCCTTTTGTCATCATTTGTCAACAGTAACATCGACTTAGCATGTTCTAAAGTATTGTAGTAAAATTACTCAGAGCAATCAAAACTCAAGTATAGTACTTATTGTGCGATATTAATTTGTCAGCTAATAATCCTTTTTGTTGGGCTGCCATACTTCTTCACATTCATATATTTTATCCCCGCCCCCACACACTAGTTGGTTACTTGAAAGGAACTGGCACGTCAGATAAGGATACGCTGATTCATTTCCTGTCTATCATTGATAAGCAATTGGATTTCTACGAAAAAAATTGATTAATGACAGGAAGTTTCTATGTTGTTAAGCATTAATTATTGTTTTCGTTGTTTATACATATTTTTTGAAATGCGTACTATTTTGACAACGCCCTTTTGGTGTGCGCACAGCGGCAGAAATGTGTCTTTTCGGGTGAAGGGGTGATTGTAGTACTGCGTAATTAGCGGATTTGGAAGCTTTGCTTCCGGTTTTGGGGCCTTAGCAAACGATAAGTGGCCCCATCAGAGAGAGAGAGAGAGAGAGCGTATGATGGACCAGCGAGAGAGGGGACAGTGACATTTTGGAAGCTAGAGAATTTTCAACATCTACTGTTTGTAGCGTATACTTATTTCAACATCTACTTTATGTACAATATACTTATTTCAACCGTCATATTGGTTTTTCAAATGACAGCTGTCAAACGACGTCATCGCTGGAGGTGGGATCTAGACGACCTGTGAACTGAGAAAATCGAGTAAAAAAGTGGCCGAAACTTGACCCCGATGTGTTCGCCAATATTGTATACAATCTATCAAAAAAAGGTATGTGGATTGGTGAATGCGACCTTAATCGACGGAAGCACTCGCCTTTAATATATCAGATATGTAATCGGAATTGTAAAGGCGCCGGGGCCTTGATGTGGTGAAAGAGCTGTCCGTAGTGTCTGTTTGGTACTACATTGAAATAAGTGAAGCAATAAAAATCAATTGGTAAACTATGTTGTTATTCACATCTTATAAAACTGTCACCTCAAAGTAAACTTTCCTGATTTTTATGCCCAATTTGAATATAATCTTATAGTTACGTTTGTCGTTTGTATGCGGTTTGTAAATGCATTTCATAGAATTTATTATTGGATTTGGTAAGATCGTTGATGCAAGTAAGGAGTTTATTTCTATTAAGAAGAGTAGTAAGTTAGTTACTTAATAGAATTTGAAGTCGTAAATATTGATGCTAATGTTTCTGTTCGAACGATAAGACTCTCGAAACAAACTGTATTGTTATGGGCATAAATTTTGATTGATTAATTTTGTGGAGATATTAAACATTTGCAGCCTTATTAATAGACGATGTTAGTCGGTACTAGAATGCTACTAACTTCATATCGCATATAATCCAATTAATAGAGGAAGTTAGCAACCTATTAACGTTAGTTGGGTATTAAATTATTAGTAGCATTCTAAGGTTGTACAAGGCATATTACGCAGCTACATTGTAATAGAAGTTTTACATATATGAGCAACGATAACAAGCAAAAGTACACAGTGGCTGCAGGAGTGCCGCAAGGTTCTTTATTAGGACCCATACTTTGGAATTAGCATATAATGAGCTCCTAATGCTAAAAATACCTAGAGGCGTCCAATCAATCGCATTTGCAGATGATACGGCGCTAATAGCGACGGATCGTAACATATAAAATATTAAATGGATGCTCTAAGAAGCTGTGGACTTAGTGGAGGAATGGATTAACAGAAAAAACCATTTGGCGCCACAAAAGAGAGAGGCAGCGTTATTATCAACAGCAAGGAAAGACAAACACAGTAAAGACAATCTGATATTAAATATTTCTGGAACTACGGTACAGGTAAATAGCGAAATGAATTATTAGGGATTTACACTGCAGGCAAATTAAAACCAAATGAGCCAAGTACTCAATACAGTTAAAAACGCAGCAAATGTCGAGGAGCGTTAGCCAGTCCACTAAGTACGCGTTGGGTTGCGTCGAACAATCTTCGCTTTGATATGCCGCTCCAGATTTCATATAAAACACAAGAACAGCGTGCACTAGGAAAAGCTTTCGTAGAGCAACTAGAGGTACAAACTTGCGGATTGCGCTCGCATATCGAAAGTTAGCAACCTCCGTGGTATAAGTGCTCGCCTGATGAATGTTAATTGATTTACTTTTGGAAGAAAGTGGAAGGGTATATGATATCTGGAGTTTCTCGAACAGAAGTAAAGCGGGAAGCGAGAGCCACTACTATTACCAAGTAGCAAAGTCGATGGAATTCCTAAAATAGAGAAAACGTGAGTAGGAAGCTTATAACAAATATTGAGACATGGGACAAGTCAGTTTCAAGTATATCTTAATAGAATATACAAAATATTCAGCGAGAAGTGTGCACACTGTGGAACAGCTAAGGACGACGCAGCCGAACTATTCCGGATTGCCCTGTTTGGAGCATAGAAAGAAAAGAATTAGATCAGATTCTAAGACAGAAAACCAAAGTGAACGTAATTGTGGCAAAGATAGTGGAACACGAGCTGTGCTGGGTCGCAATAGAACATTTCGCGGCCAAAGTACTTAAAGCTAAAGAGCAAGTAGATAAGAACGAACAATTTATTACTAATGACGAGATAGTAAACATAAGTATGCAGACAGGACAGAGAAATACATCCCAACAATAGAAGATCAGATCACGACTCCAGGACAAGCACTGAGATATACCTAAGGTTAAAGCGGTGAAATGGTGCGAAATATACCAGTATTGGGATGCCAACCATGGTAGTAAGAATTAAAGGGAGGTTTTTTAGTGGGTTGGGGTCCCACACAGCGTGCATCATCGCTGGTCTTTAAATTAGGATCCATGGCTATAAGGTGTGAGCATTTGAATTATGAGCATATACGTGAACATTTGTGTCAGCTAAACCTCTAAAAAAAGCATTCTAAGGTATGTTATCGTGTGTTTGACAAAGTATCGTACGATTTATGGTAAGAATGTCATTCAGATTGAAAATGTCGATCTGAATGCCATGATTTTTTCTTATAAAGGTATAAATATGTAAATAATTTTTTTTAATATTTTCTATTAACGTATTGTCTTGACATGACATTTATTAGGCGTAAAGTTGACATAAACTTAAATTATATTCTTGTTATTAAATTGTCTATTATATTACATGTATTTTATTTTCTTTCTCATTTTCTTTGGTTTATCTTGTCTTACCTGTGTGAGGCATAGTAGTTGTTTACACAGGCAACCTAAAAATAAATAACATATTATGAAAAATAATTTATAAAAAATAATACTAAAGTAAACAAAAATGAATAGATAGACCAACGTTTCTCAACCTTTTTGGGTAACGACACACAAAAAATATCCGAGGAGTTTCGCGCCATCCCAAAATATTTCTAACTTAAAACGATTCCATGTTATATATATTACTTCAGTGTGATGATAGTTCCTGCTTAAGGAAACATATCATATTCTATCGGGGCTCCAAAGTTGACAAGCAAACTTGCAACTCATCATCAATTCTGTGGAGTCTCTCTCGCTTTTTGGACTTGATTTCAGTTAATGCCGAAGAGCCAAATTCACAGAACCACGAAAATGAAAATCGCAATAGAGTTTTAACTGCGATCAAACTGATGAGAGTTAAACTTTCATAATTGCAATCTAGAATTCTTTGAAAGTCGTGTTCGTCAACGTTGTTTGATAGGATTTGTCATTTCCTAATTCAATCAGCTCCTCCTCCTTCTTCTTCGGTATTCACAAACGGATTGATCACCCAAACAAATTCGTCGATGTCAAGTGATGGAAAATCATGTTGAAGAGATGATTGAAGTTCAAAATTTCATTGCCGACTTTCTTCTTATCGTGAGATTTGTTAACATTTGGAAAGCAGTCGAATATTACTTTCGATATTTTGCTTTTCCACAAGGACACTTTTTCATTAAATAACTTTGATGATGATGTGATATTCTCGGATGGTCTTTGAAGACTCAAATTCAAAGAAGTTAATTTATCGAATAAATGGAGAGAATTTGAACTTTCAAACACCAAATTTCGTCATGCTGTTGGAATCCAAAATCTTTATCCTTAGTTTCAAAAAAAGAAATCAGTTGTACCTTGAGATGTAAATATCTGTTAAGAACTTATCCTTGTGGAAGCCAGCGAACTTCAGTGTGATTAAGTAAGGATTTGTAATCGTAGTCCATTGCTTTAGAAGCTGTGCAAAGAATCTTGACTGGAGAGTGATCGACACTTTGTGAAATTCACTTGAGTCATGATAGAACGCAAATCTTCCGGCAATGATTTGTTTCAAAACCTTTGTTACAAAATAGTTACAAAACCTTTGTTTGCTCCTCGCATTGAAGGATGTCCATCAGTGCAAATGCCAGTGAAGTTTCCGCAACTCAAGTTGAAAAGTAAAACGTTTCCGTTAACCATCTTGTAAACGTCATCGCCTTTTGTAATGCCAGTCAATCTTCTGCAGAATAAGAATTCGTTCATGAATTTTTCTGTTTTTGATGTAGTGAATGAAATCAAAATGGTGAGCTTTTCCACTAATGTCCGGGGATTCATCAACTTGAACTGCCCAAAGTTTTTTCTCAGATGTCTTGAAGTGCTCGCCAATTTAATCTTCTAAGTCTGATTAAATGTCCATGATCATTTGACAAAGAACTTTCTTCACTTTTACGGCAGCATCAGATTTATGCACAGTTTCGTCAATAATGGCTTGTGCTTGTGCGATTATTCATTCAGCTTCGGTGTGAGCTTTCTTCGCTTTGCTAATAACTGAGCAATCTTGTAACCATCAATCCGTCCTTTTTCGGGAAGTTTCGTGAAGGTTTCGATTGCTCTTTTCGTTTCAAAGTATTCTGATGGTTTGTATTTCTGCGCTGAATAAGTTTTCTCCAAATGTCGCTTCAGTTTGTTTAGGACTAGAGATTCGTTCCACAAGGTTGAGTTGCAAAGCAAAGAAAAAGGAACTTTGAGTAGAAGATTTCTTTTAAATTTGTCCATTGGTAAATTGGAAAGTATATTTCTTGAGAAACATTAAAAGCATGCAAATTGTTTGTTACTTTAATTTAAATTTTCATAAAAATTTCAGAGCGCAAAAACTCTAGCAATTTTAAATATT
>WYDF02262005.1:0-19106 GCA_009867245.2 Adranes taylori
TTGAAATGTCAAACAAAATTTGTTACAAAAATGTCACCGCCTACTAGATAGGCTCAGCGGAAAGAGAACAGCCCTCGCAGAATGAACAAAAGCCTAAATTGTTCGTGTTAGGTCATTTATTTTAAGGTTGAATCATAAGCCTTTGAAAATCAATCATAATGAAGAAAATCATAAATGCCTTTCAAATTATTTAAAATATTTGTTCCATAGGTAGTTGAGTTGAAAAGTTCTTGTTTAGAAATTTCCAAAAAGTGACTCAAGAGCGGCCTAAAACCGCAGCAAACAAGAGAATTCATGGGTTAGCGAATTTGTGCGTAGACAAATTCTAAAGATAACTTCAGTTTGGCATTAAAAAGTTCCAAATGTGACTCCGGGGGGCAAAGCTGTCCACGCCGTTGGCAAATATGGAAACCGAAGGATTCATGGGTTAGGAAATTCGTGCGTAGTCCAAGACAACTCTAGTGTGCGAAGTCTGAATCTCTTAGAAATTAGCCGAAGTGGGTCAAGAGCTAAGAGCTAAGAAGCAGGGGACTCATGGGTAAGCGATTTATTGAGGAGACGATTTTTAGGGTACATTAATATACAATCTTTAACTTAAAGCGTTGTACTAACTATATATTTGAGATAAATTGTTATGTGAAATCATAAGCAGAGTAATCTCTGGAGAGTACAAATTCTTCAAATCTTCAAACCATTTATTGAACAAGGTCGTAAATCTTGTACAACTTTTTATTTCAAAGTTGAATCATTTTTGGATTTGAAAGTTTTATTTATTGAAATTTAAATTTCCTTTATTGAAACTCAACTTAATTTATTTATAATTTAGGTAGTTTTACTTGTTTTAATTCATTTTATTTAAAAAAAAATTATTTAAATTATAAATTATTTTTTGCTCGACGAACCATAAACAAGATAGAGCTTATTTGCTATAAATTTATGCCATCATCGAGGCTAGCAAGAACTTATAGCTTATAGCTCAATCTTGTTCATGGTCCTTCAAGCAAAAAATTGAAATAAAACATTTTAGATAAAAAGAATTAAAACAAATAAAAAGTTTTAAATTCTAAATAAATAACATTGAGTTTAAATAAAAACGATTTAAATTTCAACAAATAAATAGCTTTTAGCTCTAAAAGTGTTTACAAAAAACCTAGTCAGTAAGTAAAAACAAAATTAAATTGAACTTAAAACAATAAGGACAACAAATAAAAATGAAAGGAAGCTAAATTAGTCGCTTCGGCATTTAAATTCTACTACCAGATTACTGAGTATTTGGATGGCCTAGTAGCCAATTTACCTAAAGATGATGGAGGAATGAATAAATCACTCGGAATCATGACAAGGATACAATAAATATTAGGAGAAAATTTAGATGACATAGAAGGGAAGCTAGAGGGGCCGCGAGGACAAAGCTATATATAAATACTAAGACAAAATAGAACCAAAGTACAAGAAATTCAAGATACGTATCTGCAAGAGAAGCAAAAGATTTGGCCTCATCACAAGAGAATTGGAAAAGTAAAGAAGAGGTTCGTCTAATGGAAGAGTGCATAGAATAAAGATACGAAAAAATAATTGCTACGTTAGATAAGCAAGTAAAGGAGACTGATCACAAACAGAAATAGAAAGTCAGATCAAATTACCGAAGCTAACTATACCTAAATTCGATGGGAGGTACGAGATTTGGACGACATTCCATGAAATGTACAAATCTACAATTCAGGAAAGTAGCCTAGCAAACATTAAAGCAATGAAAGATTTATTGATGTACTTGGAGGGAGAACCAATTCAGCAGCTACAAATATCCGACAACGGTTATGAGAAATGTTGAGAAATACTCACAGTGAGATATGAAAACCAAAGGTTGTTGTTAGCAATATACATCGACAAATTACAAAATTTTTCAAACATCGCTCAAAACAACGTACAACAGTTAAAGAAGCTGTTTGACACAACTGTCAAAATGATAGATGCCATCGCCAACTTGGGTATACTGACCGAATAGTGGGGGCCTCTGATAGGACGGATCATATGTAGGAAGTAGGATGTAGCAACGAACAAATATGATCAAGGCTGCAGGTACTACACAAGATTCAAGACTACGATGACACATAGAATCTCTTAGGGAAAAGATTCCAGTCTTTGGAGGCATCAAAATCCAATTATTGGAGAGCAAGATGTGAAATCTTCGATAGGAATCACCTAACACAGGAGTGTAGGCAATTAATACAGATTTATGTCGGACAACGTGAAGCCAAGACAATAGAGAAAAATCTGTATTGGGGTATTTCAAAAATGCGGACAAAGGCAAGTGTTGGTGTCAGCCACAATGCGATACATGTTACTTGTCTCAAACCTTGCTGCACAAGCTGAAAAACCGAACTACCAAATCAGCAACAGCAGACAAATCCGATAAGCCATTCGTAAGAAAAACTTACAATCATCTAGCTCGCTCCGATGTATGCGGTGAGCACAATTGGAGCCCGGGCAGGACCACCCAATGATGGGTAGCACCAGCCACGGAAATTGCAGCCACATTACTAGTAACAGCGCTTGTTAAAGTAGCAGCGCAAGATGAAAAACAGGTTGGCAGAGGTTCTGCAAACCTCTGCCAAAGCTCAGTACCAAATGTATGGGCATAAGTCGACACGAAATGCTAAAAGGCAGAATCCAGTAGATTGTAGGAACAGAATTTTCTTAGATTTGGGAAGAGGTTGTGATCAATCCGAGTCTTAAGTTCATCACTCGTATTCTTTTTACTTTCATTATCGTTCAGTATTGTGAAAATTATGGCCGATGTACAGATTTGAGTAGTCAAATATTTTATTTAAAATCTTGATTAAGAAATTGTCTTTTGAATTTTATTCTGAGTAAATAGTTTATTTCAATGTAATTTTACAAGTTAACAAACAATTACCTTTGATTTTAATGTTGCTTACTAGTTTTTACATTTACCTACGTATTGAAAATAAAGTATATGGGTGCAGACTAAACATGAATGCAAGTTTAATCAACCATAACCGCATTATATTTTGTTATGTGTTTGGTCAACCAATTCTTTATTAATTACTCTTAAATTATTATGTTACTTGGTCGTTATTTTACTTATTTTCGACTGGGTGGAAAATTATGTTGTATTCGTATAAACATTTACGTAATTCAATTGTGTGGCAGTGAACAAACGGGAAATAAGTATTGGATGACTGAGGAGTATAGAAGATGAAGAATGTATGTTGTGGAAAGATGACAAGTTGAAGCAGTGGAAAACTGGTGCATTGGAATGGTGTGGACGTAGGAACAGGGATAGGAACCTGGAAATTAGAGAAAGTGTATGGAACATAAAGGTAAGAATAAGGTGATGATGGAAAAAAATTGCTTAGAAATAGGGAAAGTTAGATGTAATAGTAAACTAGAAGAGTGTGGGCTTAGTGGGATGGAGGAAAGGAATTAAGGAATTTAAAAAGAAGAAGTAGGTAGGGAAGGAGTGGAAGGAAAGGAAACAAGAGGTGAAAAAAGTGGGAGAGTAAAGAAAAGGAGAACGAGCATAGTCGGAAAATGTTGGGGTAAAAATTAAACATAGGATTTGGGTAGTTAAATTGAATTTGTTTTATTTTTTCTAATTTAATGAAATATGTTTGATTTTGTAACAGTATACTGTTGTTTATTTGATGCCAATAAAGAGTATATTATTATTATTACGTAATTCAAATACACCTTAATCAGTACTTGTTTTATTATTTGGCAAAAATTATCAACTCCCATTCGTTATTTAGTATGTAAAGTAAATGATTTCGTGATTAACAGAATACATTAAAATCAATCGTGTTTTATTTGAATTGTGTTTTAATTTATGAACCATATTTGTCTTAATCAAAGTTGAATCTTCAGCTTTAATCAAGCAAGGTCCCATAACTGTTGTTGATTTTGAATTTTATTAAAGTGCGAACTTATTAAAACCCCAAATAACTTTTGGTTAATTTTAAACTAAGCTCATTTCTTAGGCGATGCCATTCAAACAGTGCTCCTGTATGCGAAAAAGAATTTGTACTTGCTAAGAACTTAGGCCGTCCTAGTAGATCCGGTATGTAAAAATATAAGAAATCAAAGTTTGAAAAGGAGTCATTTGCATGAAGAAAGAAATTCGGCATGCTCAAGTAAGATTAAAGGAAGCAGTATTTAGCAGGTTAGAAGAAAGTATTATATTGAAAGTCAACCCAATCTTCAAAGCAAGTATTGGCCCTAAGCTACCCATTCAAGACGTTTCAACAACAATTAAGACATTGCTTTAAATAGTATTCCATTAGATAAAAGTGTAAGTAGTAAAAGAATGAACAGATCACATGATAACTAGGCGGACGTGCGAAATTCGGTGGATGTTACAATTGTTGATCTGAGCACAGATCAACAAACGCCTAAATTATCAAAATTCATTGATAATGTTGAAAATATTTGTGGTACAATTAATCGGATCAAGTGTTGTGAAAAAATTCCTAAGAGAGACTATCAAGGCACTCTAGCAAGTACGTTTCATGTGAGTTGCCGAAGTTCTATAGCTAAAAATGATGGAATAAGAAAAATTAGGAAAAAAGAGTTTAACCCTTTGGGACCAAGTGGTTATCAATAGGAACCACAAATGCATAATTCAGTTCCTAGATGCTTAGAGGTTTTCACTGCTAACGATAATATTATATGTGTTGGATATATGCCTAGAAAGAACTATATACTATATAGTAGTTCTTTCTAGAACTATATAGTTCTAGAAAGAACTATATTTTGCTGCGGAAAATCGCAGTTTCGTCAGCCAGATGTTAGAAATAACCAGTGGTTTTTTAAGGGTTTTTTTTTATGTCTCCTGAGTATTCTAAATAAGTCACTTATTTCTGTTTCTGTTGACAATTTTTGAAAAATATGCAAACTAAGACACTGCATGGATGTGGAATATAATGTTTATAGAAATATTAATTGAACTGAATGTGTACCATTTCCTCAAACTGTCATTGAATGTGATGGATTCTATCAATAACCACTACGTTTCAACGAAACGTTTTTAGTACAGGGAAGAACAATAAGTGGAATCTAGATTAATTGAATGCTATGGGTCAGAATGAGTTTCACTCACTTCTGGATGAAATACCTACTGATTACAAATCAGTAGAATCCAAGTTGCAAGATGTCATAGCTGATGAAATTCATGTTAATAATGAGTTCTTCAATATTGAGGAATTTGATGTTGCTTTCGAAATTTCTGATGTGACAAACGATAAAACTGGGTGGGAAACAAAAGTGAAATGCCAGTTTAGAAATTACAGGTAATATTGCTAAAAGATAAAAATGTTTGCAAAAATAATTTGAGGCATGTAACTTGGACAAGTAAATTCGTAGAACAGACTGTATCTAATGTACCACATATCATAGAAACTCATACAGACATGTATCTTCATCTGTTTCCTGATAACCTCATACGCGACATTGCTTTCCATACTAATTTATATGCTTTTCAATAATGTGGTGGTGGTCACAATTTTATTCCAACTGATGTGGTAATAAAATATTTTTGGGAGTGAATATGATGATGAGTCTAAAGCAAATGCTAAGCTACAGAGATTATTAGTCATCGGAGGAAGAAATGAGGGATAATTTCATAAGCTCTCTTATCTCCAGAGACTGATTCTCTTGGCTTCTTGAAAACATTCATTTGAAAGACAATTCTGTACAGCCAAAAGAAATGAGGCCAATTATGATAACTCATATAAAGTGAGACCTTTTCTCATGAAATCAATAAAATAAAAAGATATATTTCTTTCATCAAAGAAATCTCATGGGTTCCAGTCAGTAGCTAAATCACTGATAAAATTCATAGGCAGGAGCTCCATTCGTCAATATGTGCCTATAAAGCCCATAAAGCCCTATAAAGCCCATAAAAATTGATTATAAATGTGGGTTCACTTTATAAACTACTGGATTCATGACAGACTACAAAATTTGAGTGCTGGAGTTGTAAGAGACCTGACGACAATTTTGGTAGGGAAACACCATACAAAAAGTCATTGGTTGGGAAAATACATTTCAGTTCAATCAGTTTTCAAAGGGAATTACTGGTGGACGTAATCTAGGGCTGTGGTACAATTCGATAAAAGAGAAATCTATTTCCAGTTTGAAAAGCGGATACGAGCATGAAAAGAGGACAAGTGGATTGGCGGGTTTCAACGGACGGACTAGTAGCTATGAAGTGGAAGGATAATCGAAGTTTGTTTTTTTTGGGATAGAATCTTGAACCTACGATAATGGGTACTGCTTCCAGAAGAAAGAAGGATGGTACTAGAGAAGATGTACTCTGCTCTAAAATTGTTAATCAATACAATGCCCACATGGGCTACGATGATCGATTTGATATGCTGAAAAATTTGTATGAAGTTGATCGCAAATCGCATAAATGGTGGCATCGCATAATCTTTTATTTTCTTGATGCATGTGTGGTGAATGCATTCATTTTATTCCAACAACAAAGTCAGTCAAGCTGTATGAACATGAAATGATTCCGGATGTCAGGGACACGTGGATTGATACGGGTAGTGAAATCAATAAAACGAGGAAAGAATAAATGGAATCTAGATGAATTGAAAGCTATGGGCCAGAATGAGTTTCACTCACATCTGGATGAAATACCTACTGATTGCAAATAGAATCCTAGTTGGAAGATGTCATATCTGATGAAATTCATGTTGAGTGAATATGCTGATGAGTCTAAAACACATGCTAAGGTACAGAGATGATTAGTCATCTCAGGAAGAACTGAGGGATAATTTTATAAGCTCTCTAATCTCCAGAGACAGATTCTCTTGGCTTCTTGAAAACATTCATTTGAATGACAATTCTGTACAGCCAAAAGAAATGAGGCCAATTATGATAACTCATATAAAGTGAGATCTTTTCTCATGAAATCATTAAATTAAAAGATACATTCCTTTCATCAACGAAATCTCATGGGTTCCAGTCAGTAGCTAAATCAATGATAACATTCATAGGCAGGAGCTCCATTCGTCAATATGTGCCTATAAAGCCCATAAAAATTGATTATAAAGTGTGGGTTCACTTTATAAACTACTGGATTCATGACAGACTACAAAATTTGAGTGCTCGGGTCGTAAGAGACCTGACGAGAGTTTTGGTAGGGAAACACCATACAAAAAGTCATTGGTTGGGAAAATACATTTCAGTTCAATCAGTTCTCAAAGGGAATTACTGGTGGACGTAATTTAGGGCTGTGGTATAATTCGATAAAAGAGAAATCTATTTCCAGTTTTTGAAAGTGGGTACGAGCATGAAAAGAGGACAAGTGGATTGGCGGGTTTCAACGGACGGACTAGTAGCTATGAAGTGGAGGTGTGTTTTCGAAGTGTATTTTTTGGGGAAAGAATCTTCATCCTAAGATAATGGGGAATGCTTCCACAAGAAAGAAGGATGACAATTGAGAAGATGTACCTTGTTCTAAAATTGTCAATCACTACAATGCCCACATGGGCTGCTATGTTGATTGATTTGATATACTGAAGTGAAGAGTTTGAATGACGTTGATCGTAAATCGCATAAATGGTGGCATCGTAAATTCTTTTATTTTCTTGATGCATGTATGGTGAATGCATTCATTTTATTTCAACAACAGAGTCAGTCAAGCACTATGAACATGAAATTGTTCCGGATGTGAGTGGCACGTGGATTGATAGGAGCAGTGAAATCAACAAAACGAGGAAACAATTCTTCAGAGAAACCTGTAAACAAATTGAAGACAATAATTCCCTTGCAAGTGAGACATGACATTGACTTTGCTCAAAAGACTGTACGGTGTAGCTCACTAAGATGTGCATATTGTAGCACCGCAAAAGATGTTCATCGAATCATCTAGAAATGCTCCACCTGTGGTATTGGATTGTGCCTCAATAATGATCGAAATTGTTTTCTGTTTTTTCATGAAAAATGATTGTGGACTTTTGCTTTTTAGTGCTTAGTGGTTACCAGGAATAGCCATATCCAAAATCTGATCCCAAATACAAAATGTTCGTGAAGTAAGATTTAAGTGTTTTCTGTTATTGTAATTTACCCATTTTGAATAATAAATATCACTTTTCCTTGACAAAAATTAATTCTATCCTCAAAGGGTTAAGATGGACGATCGTATAATAAATGTCAGAAGATGGGCAAGTTGAAAGTGTCATGAACAACCCTCATATCAATATTAATATAATAGTAAAGCGTTATTAACATAAGAATATTGATATAATGTAGAATTTCTAGCATGTATGAACTTAGCTCAGCAAACTAGCCAGTCTCATTAACAGCACTAGCCAGTCTGCTGAAATGAGCATTAAGTAAGCTTGTTAATGGAAGAAATGGTTATATTTTCTTGTGTGTGGTTTTACCTGTTGGTTGTCGAATTACGCATTGAGTTAGATTTCGGTTACCTGAGTGAAGCCCCTCGATGCCAGGTTTGAGGGTGCCATTCAGACCTTACGTTGTAATACACACATAGAAATTAAAAAATATTGAGATCTTGCATAACTTCAACCAAGATTTATTTTTTCAAATTGTTCTGTGATAAAGTTTCTTTATTGACTCTTCTTTCATCTCGTGGTAGTATGAATACAAAGATGAACTAAGATAAAGTTCAAAAATAAAACATGTATTTAAAATCTTTAAGCGAATGCACAACACTGTCCGCCCTTATAAAAATCCCTAACAGGAATCGGCTCTTTGCTCGGGCAAGGCGCGCAAACGGCAAATTGGAAAACTTTTTTTAGCCACTAATAATTATTAAAGCTATTAATTCTTATAATAGAACTTTCGTCAAGTCTGCAGCCGTGCAGCTAACACACGCGTTCGCAGCACACCAGGATTTCAAAGTGAAAAGAACGAGAGAAGAAAAAAAAAACGGAAAGTTTAAAAGGAAAAACAGATTGAAAAATTGCTAAATGTAGACAAGTTAGCAACACGCACTTTTCTCTCACCCAACACACATTTACACATAGAGAGTTAAACAGCTCACTTTGTGCGCTTTTCATATACGTTTCGAGCGTAATTGAATTGTGGGGTGTTAAAAAATGATTAAAAATATGTTAAAAAGAATTTTATTCACTGATTTGTATTTTGCTACATATTTCTTTCATCTTTAATTTAAGTAATGTTAGGTTTTAATAATCCAAATAAAATGAATTTAAGTATGGACTATAATGTAGAATATTGTAGTGAAGTAGGCGTTAGTGTGCGTTGATCATAAATAAAAAATAGTAAATAGTAAAAGTCAATAAAGTTTCATAAAACTTTTTACATGTTTCCATAAGAAAAATAAGCATAAGGTTATTACGCATCACGTACTTTAAATGAGCATGAAATCAACTATTCTGTCATTGAGAAAGAATTGTTAGCTATTGTTTGGACCATCAAGTAGTTTCGCCCTTATCTGTATGGCAGGAGGTTTAAAATAGTTACAGATCACAAGCCACTTCAATAGATGTTCTCCCTAAAAGAACCCAACTCTAAACTTGTTCGTTGGAGATTACGCCTGGAAAAATTCCTACGAAGTTGTCTATAAGAAGGGTGTACTTAACAGCAACGCTGACGGATTATCCCGACCACCAAATGACAACGTTATGACAACTAGAAGTCAGATGAAAGATGACAATACTGATATATTTGATTTGTACAATTACATTCAAGAATTTAACAGACAGCTATCTCAGGACAACAACGATGACATGTCCGTAATTGCTGAATCGCCTGACGTAAATGATCAAAATTTAAATAAGGAAAATGATGACGTCACAGTACACACAAATATAGAAAATCATTTGTGTTTAGTACCGATCTCATCTGAGCCATTAAATTGTGCAAAAAATGAAATAAAATTTGTTTCAGTAAAAACAAATCCTTCAGAAATAATAATTGAAAGGCTATTTCAAAATTCTAATAATTGTAAAAAGCATTTCATTGTGCAAGCTTCAGAAGATTCAATTCTGCCTTGAATAAACATTTCGGCAATTCGTATAAATTTAAAAAATGTTGAAAGGTTCTGGAAGATGTGAAAGATACAAATCTGCAACAAGAAATAATTCAAAATTACCATTATGGTAAATGCAATCACAGGGGTGTGTTGGAAGTTATTATAAATAAGTTATCAACTAGGTATTACTTTCTGAACATGCAAAAATATACACTACAATTCATTAGTAGTTGTGGTGTATGTAAACTTGTAAAGAGTGATAGGAATCCATTGAAACTTAAGTTTAATATTACACCAACACTTGTAAAGCCTTTTGAGTGCATATAGATGTGTTGGAATATGAAACACATAAGTTTCTATCATAGATTCTTTTTCCAAGTATGCACAAGTATAGGAATTAATTAATATCCAAGCTAAAATTTCCTATTCAATTGCAGGACCGTCTACCTCACGGCACTAATCACCGAAGTGAACGCGCAGCAAAATATTACTAACAACCCCGGTATACTTCCTATAAAATTAGGTAATGCAAAATTACAAACTTCTTCTCATACTATAATATATGAAAGAAGATGGAATGAGTGAGTATTTGCTAGCAGATTTAAGTATGAGTGAGAAAAGATTGATTGCAAGGTTTAGGTGTGGGAATGAAGAAGGGGTAAATAAATTTTGGATGAACAAGAAAGAATGTGTAGAATATGTGGTATGGAACAGGAAATGTGGAGCCACTCTGCCGATGACATTTAAGGATAAGATTAGTTTAATGGTTATGGTTTATTGTTTATAAGTTTATGTATGAATTATTTTTTGTTTTTTGTATGCCAATAAAGGTTTTATCTATCTACCTAATATAATATATTATTATAATATAATATCTCTTATCTCATAATGTGAAACTATTATGATTCAGATAAATTCTACTTAATTAGATCGTAACAACACAGATATATTTCATAAGCAATTGGAAAACGAATATAAAATCGCTTTTCATAAAATTCTTTAATTGAGGATAAATTAAAAATATTTATTAATTCAACTCGTCAAAAAAGAGGACTCATCGATGGGCTTGGTTCCATTATCAAATAGATAACCGGCAACCTAGGTGCATCAGATGGGCAACATATAAAGAATACTTTGAGTAAGAACAAAAAAAGGCTATCAGAAAACCTCCTCCAATAATCCTCAATGAAAATAAAAACTACATGTTAGTAAAGAAAAGAGCCTTGGCAAACAATATCAATATAATAATAGCAATTACCTCCAGTGATTCAACAATTAAAATATTCATAGATTCGTCGAACGAATTCAGAAAAACAATCAAACTACTTGGCAAAATGGAGATTCCATACCACACTTTCTAACTCCTTGAGGACATCCAGTAACTACACCAAACTGATTTCAAGCTTTGTACACGTAGGAAATAACGGAACATAGTATTAAACACAGCACTAATAACGAGGATATTTCAATGAACATTAGTGACGACTAGGCCATAAATGCACACAGGTAAAAGAAAAAACAAAAACAGAGGTCAGAGAACTTAGTAGATGACTTAATTCTCCCAGCAAGTTAAATTCCTTCAAAAAGTCAGGAGCAAGATAACCAACAAGAACAAAAAACGGCTATCAGAAAACCTCCTCCAATAATCCTCAAGAAAGGAAAACTACATGTTAGTAAGGGGTAAATAAAATTCAGAGAAGCGAGGAGGCAAACAGGAATTACTTTAATAAATGGCAATTAAATGCGCAAGAAAATAAATTAATAAGAGAGAAGAATACGCTTCTGAAGGAATGGTCAAAAACAAAGACGGGCTGAATACAAAGGCTCAAGCGCAAACTAAAGTAAACGTCATATTGAAGGATAAAAAACGAAGGATTTGGGATGAAATAGTTAGCAAAGAAATGAAGAAAACAAGATATGGAAATTAAACAAGGTGCTATGCAGAGAAAAAAGACAGGCGAATCACCGCTATTAATTGAAAATAAGTACATTTTTGAAGATAAAGAAAAAGCGGAAGCTATGGTAAAATTCTTTAGTAAACAATTCATCAATGACACCAGCCCCGAGCAAGTCAAAGAAAAAATACGAAGGTACAATAAACAGAGAGAAGCAGTGATAATCAAGGAACCAACAAAAATCACAGTAGAAGAAATTAACAACAAAATTAAGACGCTAAACAGCAAAAAACGTCCTGGAGGAGATAATATTCCAGTGCAAGCCATTAAACTTCTCCCATCAAAAGCAATAGAACAAATAAAAATAATCATAGATGCAACTTTTAAATTAGGATATTTTCCGGATAAATGAAGAAAAGCAACCATCATAACAATTGCGAAAAAATAAAAGGATCCTTCCACCAGAGCCAATGGAGGCATATCTGTCTTCTTAACGTCTGTGCAAAAATTGTTCAAAAATTCAATTTTTCATAATTGAAATGTTATCCAATAACATATAAGAAAACTAAATGACCTTCAAGTCAGTTCGGATTTCGATCTAAAACAGCAGCAATTGAACAATCGACAAATCTGGTTAATAAATTAAAAACAACATGAAAATAAATTTCAAATGCTGCTGCGCCTTCAACAGGCGTACGACAGGGTTTGGAAAGAGATCCTTTTATACAAGATGGATGCGATCAGAATTCCTGCTGAAATAACAAAAGTAATGGAAGCGGCGAACAGAGATAAGTCCTTTCAAGTTCAAATAGACAAAGAAACATATGGAATGTATAAAGCACAGGAAGGTCTACCTCAAGGCTCACCGCTGTCGCCGATACTATTCAACATTTTTGGGGCTGACATGTCGAAATTAAATAAAAAAAACTCCGAAACAATCCAATTCACGGACGATACGTGTACGATCACTCACATTGAGGGAGAGATGATGACATAACCAATATGAAGCACAACTTAAAGCAAGTGCAAAGACTGGAAAATTACCTACTACCCAGACTGAACATATCGAACAAATCCATCGAAAACGGAGATAACATACCTGGCTAAGAAACAAAAACGAGGAGTGACAATCCCATTCCAGGAGAACTTATTAAAACCCAAGAAAGCAGTTACTTATCTAGGAATTAAATTAGACAAAAAGGACCACGTTAAACAGAGAGAGAGCATCAATAGTAAAACTAAACAGCAGAAAACTATACCCACTCCTAGCATGACAGCAAGATAATAATGAAAACAAGAATGGGTTATAGGGAAGGATGGAATGGAATGGGGAGTTAGAGGGGAGATAGATAATTTAACAGTGGTCTTCCCTTCTCCCTTGAAGAAGTTTAGGAAATTATTATTTGGTTATGTTTGGTTTTAATATTTCTTTTTGTTATTTATGTATATATTTACTTTTTTTTACTGCACCTGTAATTAATATTTGAAATATGCCAATAACGTCTTATTTATCTATCAGCTCTAGAAAAGTCCACAGCAATTAAGCAATTGTCGACAGGAGTTGAAGCCACTATTTTCAAACATAGTCGGAGTTTTCCTAACATTTTACATCTGTATTTATTCCTTACTAAATTGTGTCATCTAAGAAAAGATTAAAGTATCATAAAATAAGTATAAGAAATACGTAGACCATTTCATAGAATTAAAAAAAAAGATGATTGCACAAAATTGACTCAAGATATTGTTATAAACAATTTATCTTTATAAAGTTTCTTATAATTTTAAATGACTTCCAATTTTTTTCGTATCAACTCCGAGAGCAGAGTTTCCTAACTTTGAGTTTCCGAACCTAACTTGTGCAGAGCAGAGTTTCCTAACGTGTGGAACCTCCCCAGGATATAACTATATATTTTCATGCCCCCCCCCCTAACAGAATCTATGATCGTAGGTTCGTCACGTGCAAAGGCTAACCGCGGGCGGGGCAGTGCAAGCTGAGACTCGTCTGGTTATGTCTGATATGAATGAATGAGTGAAATGAATTAGTAAGTGGGATTTATGTCATTAAATAGATTTTTCTTACAAAAGTGCAAACGCCTTGCCCCCTCCCTACGATCTCACAATGCCTTCCAAGAGAGGCGTGCCCCAATGGTTGGAAAATCCTGTCCTACAGAAATCAAAAAAGGTAAAATCACTGGAACCTACTTATTACAAATCATATAAGATTGATAAAATTTAAATAATTGTTTGAAACTCTTTAAGAAAGACATTAAAAATTTTAAATGCATGTCGACAATAAGAATTTTCTAACGTATGTGGATACTGAATCAAATTTGTATTAAGTGGTAATAACAATTTTACTTTAATCATTTTTCACACGAAATGTTCTAAAATTAGATGCATGCTTCTGTTGTATTTCACGGATAAAGTACTTTTCAAATCATGTGTTATTTACTCCTATTAATCTCCATAAGAATATCATTAAAACTGATGTAAAGACAATATCAAACTTATATCAAACATACAAGAACACA
The DNA here is from genome assembly GCA_009867245.2 of Adranes taylori. Lineage (NCBI taxonomy): Eukaryota > Metazoa > Arthropoda > Insecta > Coleoptera > Staphylinidae > Adranes > Adranes taylori. Next base: position 14,421 of record WYDF02262005.1, read on the forward strand.
CCGAACTGTCAAGTAAAATTCTGGCTCGATTGTATTGAGCGAGTTTACTATCGAGAAAAGAAACGGGCAAATAAGTTAGTGCGATTGTGGTGATTACACACAGCAACTTGCTATTCGCTCATTAGCCAACTAGCTGGCGTGCACTACAGGCAAAAACTTCGATATTGTTGATTCCGGAACACAAAACAAGTATCTAGAAATTTTAAGAAATCTCCAGTTACTAGATAACGTTGTGTAATTTCCAGTGTTGTGTCTACTGGGATTGTCGTTGTCGTATTTTCGTATCGTCTTTATCTTGAGCACTCCATCTACCATTTATTACATATTTATTACATACTGTGTGTTATAATTAATCAAACGGTTTACAAACCAAATTTATAGCTTCCACTTTCTTCTGTGCCAATATCTCCTTTTCGCATTGTACCTGATTCCGTTGCCTGTCTTCATCCTAACCCACTGTGGAATTGGTCTACTTTGTTTCAACTTTTTCGCTAATTTTAGCTTGATTCTTAAGGTTTTGTGTGCAGGCATTTTAGAAATAAAATGCAGGCTTTCTTTGAATACAAAATTAATAAAATGACAGGAATGACGTGTTAAAACGCATGACCCCAGCTACCATCTGCAGCTAAAGTATAGTTATCCTTCAACTTATTCAGCATCATATTTGTCATGTCATTCTATCCGTGGTTTCATCTACACTTTTCTATGGCTCAATTTCTGATTTTGGTTTCATTCTAACTTCGCGTTGATAGCATAAGATAAAGCAATAACTCCCGCGCGAAATAGTTCATTCGACATTTCTTCTTCGTCCAACGCCGTAACTGATGTGTCTGACTACGAGACGTTGAATAGGACTGGTGGAATAGGTGGATATTGACGTTGAATAGGACAGTCCGCTAAGCTTTATATTATTCGTTTAACAGTTGATTTCTTTGTCGGATATTGTCCGAAAAATTTGAAAATTCATCCATATGTCATCCGATGAAAATCTTTGTACGGGTTGGACCTCATTTAAGATGGTGACATTTCTTCTTCTAGACGTCCATTTCAAATCTCTGAAGACCAGGTCTCTGAAACGTACGAATAAACGCTTAAAAAAACGCGTACGAAAATCTTTCCAAATTTTTATGAATAATATCATGGCCGAACGGCCAACTTCAATTCGCCGTCTTATTTCCAATTCGCCGTCTTATTTCCAATTCGCAAGAGCTGGACTTATGGAGCATGGAGCCCAAGTACACAAATTTTACAAACGAGTTCAAAGTTCCCTGTTTGTGTAAGGTTGATTTTCGTTATCTCGGTCTACTATCATGAGTTTTGTCTTGTTGGCATTTATTTTGAGAGCATAGTCTCAACTTACGCCTTCTACTGTTTGAAGAAACTCTAAATGCTCCACGGTGCTGGTAGCTATTAGAAGAGTAGCATCCACAGATCGAAAGTTTGAAAAACGTTTTACACCAATCTTCCCTCCACCGTTTCAATTCTCCAAAGGACGCCGCATCAGCACTTCGCTATAGTACACAGCCTTGACAAACGCCTTTTCTAATGCCACAATTTTCGTAACAGGTGTTATCGATTTTAATGACCGCCTGCGAATTTTCATACAGGCTTTCGTCGAGAGTGATAAGATGAGATGGTGCTCCAAATTCTGCTAAAATCGTCCATAGCCTTGGCCAAGGGACGTTTATCGTAATCTACAAAGTCCAGATACATCGCTACCGAGTATTCCTGGCCCTTTTCTATAAGCTACCTTGCTTTCAAAATTTGTTCTCGAGTACATTATTTTCTCACAAATCGGTTTATTCTGGAGCTCTTTGATGTAGCAGGAAGACTTCTTCGACATTTAGTGGACATGAAAACCAGGAATCGGCGGGATAATCGCATCTAGTTCACTAGATAGGTAGCCCGCACGCCAGCGAGTAGCTAGTAAAGAAGCCCAGCTTTTAACTTTACTCGCAGATTGTTCATAATCTGCTAGTTGGCTAGAGAACATGGCTACACTGGGCGAGTTTTCTAGCAGATGGTTAATTCGCTCAATATAATCAAGGTTTAAATGCTTTCGCTTCCTCCCAGTCGCATATTTGTTTGTTTTTCTTTTTATATAATTTTGAAAAATTACTTTAGATTAACTGAGCTCAGAACATTTCTAGAGCACTATCAACACAACATCCCAATCAATCACCAATTGTATCGCGTTCATAGTTCACAGTTCTGCTTTCAATACAATTCTAAGTGATTTATTTTAGATTCTATGTATTATAGAGTTGTCGAAGGGAAAAGAGAAACGATGTTAGCCGAAAAGGGGAACAAGAAGAGTTGGTAAAGATAAATAATCTACAATCTAAGGAAGACATTTGGAGATATATAAGGAACAGGAGGGGAAATTGATGTAGGAATGGACGTATTTTGGTAGTATATTTGGTCCTTAAGTTATGCGGATAATATAATGTAAATGGCGGAACACTCACTAATTCACTCTCCTGGCGCTATAACCTATGTAGGACCCTGGCCTCTCCTACAACAGCCGTCCATTTTCCCTTGCTTACAGTGCATCTCCTCCAGCCCCGGATTCCCCGCGTCCGCACATTCTCTCAGCCGTCTCTTCATCACCTCAGCAACCATGTCAATACCACGGTAGAGAGCTAATATACTTCTTGGTTGATTCAACTGGCTACTCGCCATCTTCAACATTGCTCTGAGGATCTTTTACAGCAACTTTCTTTGCCAGACCCAGAGCAGATTCTTGTCACTGTCAGTAAGAGTTCAAGTGTCACATCCATAGAGTACCACTGTCGGATTAGGATGCAATACATGATGAGTTTGAGCTTTCTAGAGAGGGTTGAGGATTTCAGTAGCTTATTAAAGCCATAGAAGCATCTGTTTCCTGCGGCAATTCGTGCTTTTATCCCTGTACTGCTCTCGTTGTTCTCAATCACAAGGGCCCCTAACTACTTGAACTCACTAACTCTCTCGTGCCTTCCTTCCTCTTTGCATGTGACTCATCGCGCATAAGCTTTCCTTTTCTCTCCTGTCGACCATGTATTTTCTCTTGTCGTTGTTAATTTTAGTCCTAAGTGACTCCCGCCTTCACTCATATATTGCGGCGCCTCTGTCAATGCTACTATGCTATTGAGCGTCTAACAAGAAGAACAACATCATCTGCGCAGGCCATGTACTAAAGAGATCTGATGCAGATAATTTCACAGATCTTCCGCATGACATGCTCCAGGCAGAGATTGAAGAGTGTCGGCGAAATTGCATCTGCTTGTCGTAGCCCTCTTCGCACCTCAAATTCCCCTGTTAACTGCCCCTGAATCTTGACTCTGTCCCTAGCGCAACGTAATATTATACACACCAGACTAATGAGCTCCTTTAGCACTCTCATATCTTTCAACATCACTTGCATCTTGAATCTTCTGACATTAGCATATGCCTCTTTGTAGTCAATATAGAGTTGGTAGATGATGAAATTATGCTCGTAGCACTTCACCAGAATCAGCGGTAATGACAGAATATGGTCTACGGTTGACTTGTTGCGCTGAAACCCACACTGGTATTCGTCTAATTCGTTCTCCGCATATGTCTCAATGCCAGCACCTTCGAAAATATCCTGTAAGCATGTTCAAAAGAGAAATCCCAGGATAGTTACTGCAAATCATCTTGTCATTCTTTTTGTGGATGGTACAGATTACCGCCCTGTTCCAATCTTCTGGAGTGTTTTTGTTTTCCCATAATGAACGAATGAGAGTGTAAATACTGTCGCTGACCTGCTCCCCATCATACTTGAATCCCATTCTCTCCAGGTGCGCGGCTGTTGTGAATAAAAAATATCGCCTTTTCCACCTCTTGTCGAGTTAGTTCTAGGACAAACCCCTCTCCGCCAGCGTTGTCCATCTGGCCATCCCTAACCTGCTCTAGTGGTTCCGGGGTTCCCTCCTGCGCAGCACTCAGAAGGTTTTCAGAATATTCTACCCACTTCTCCATGATACCGCTCTCCAGCTTTGTTCTTACAAAATGTTGTTCTTGGCTGGAAAACGTTCTTGATTTCCCTGGTTCCTTGGAATATTGCCCTCACGTCCTTGTTGGTCGGCATCTCTTCTATCTGCTCTAGCTTGTATTTTCACACTGTCTCTTCTTTCATCTCAACGACTTCTTCGCCTACGCCTAGCTTGCTGGAATATGGCGAGCGGTAGAGATAAAATGCCTGATGTTATAAAAATGATTAATAGATATATGATAAAAAGAAGATTGGAGATAAATATTAGAAAATCAAAAGTATGTATGTAAAAAAGGGTAAAGGGATAGTAAAAATGATATGTTTGCATTGAATGGCAAGAGAATTAGAAAATTTGTAAAGAAAATCAAATATTTAGAGCAAATGATGAGTAGGGATTCCGGGAAGTGAGCAAGTTAGAAAGTGAGCAAAAATCAGTGGAAGTGTCATCTGAAAGTAGGGGGTATACATAAAAAAAGAAATTTGGTGAAGTAATAAAAATGAGAATAATAATAAATTTTGAAAGTATATGTGATAAGCGTAATATTATATGGAGCAGAGGTATGGGCGGTAGAGGAAAGAAAAGAAATAAAAAGAATAAAAAACATGTTAGAATCTTCCACAACAACCTTAATTTCTATTTCAGGTCAACTAACACCGACTTGCGCAGCCAAGCAAGGACATAAAGACAA